>WOGO01009040.1:0-10375 GCA_015342085.1 Leptinotarsa defecta
AAAAAATGGAACTAACGGAGAATTATCTTCAAAATCGGTTTTTCATTGTCAAACATAACTGAAAAATTTCAGATAAATTTCCAGCTAGGGCAGGTGTACCACAAGGATCGAATCTAGTTCCACTTCTGTTCATAATTTTCATCAATGATTTACCGTCAGTTCTGTCTTCTTTTTGCTCATTACGAGAGGATTTATCGCTGTTTCAACCAACCCTCTTTCATCCAAATAATGAAAGAACTCATTTAAAACTGAATGAAATATTTATTATGATGAAAACGAAAAATTTACGCTAAGGGTAGTTGATAAAATAGTTAAGAAAAATTCAAATAATCACCAGAAAACTTACATTATACTGCTACCTAGCAGTAACGATGAAAAGGAGCTGCATTCTTAAAATGCTCTGGAACCGTTTCTGAAGAGTGATCAATGAATAATGAATGAATTTCTCAATACTTTCTATTGATCTTGACCTCCCTCCATATTTATAAAGATTCCTATGCTGAGGTTGCAACTTTCCTCTGGTCACCTCACTAAGGTAAAATGATTGACCCGGCTCTTACTCCATGAAGGATTTTAGTAGCTTGATTATAAAAATATTGGAGGCCACTTTTTGACTGGCAACCTGTCATCAATATATTTTCCTATTCATAAATGTATGTAAAAATTTGAGTTTGATCAACTACGCTATGAACGTACTAGTAGTAATGACTACACCCATCAATTTATTAGTAGCAAAAATACAAATCTCTCATTACTACGCTTCAGTCGAAGGAAATGAAGAAGGAGATTATTTGAGAAACCGCTCTCTTCATAAGACTCATATTCGTCAATTCCCTATAGACGAAGTCACGTATATAATTATATATATATATAATTTTTTTGAATTATATGATTTTCCACCTAAATATTTCAATGTAGCATGTTGTTTTAGAATAATATTTTTTTCTTATTACTGATAATGTTCAAAAGTAGCAAGTCGGTTATCTAAATTCTCGTGGTTATATAATTATCAAACCACAACTGAAAAAATTGAGATCAAAGCGCAGCATCAGGATGATGTTTTATGTGAATTGACCGCAAATGGGATCCAAAGTATTCTTGTGGTACTCCTATTTTTACTTTCGCTGTATTTCTTTCAACAATATTTTGTTCTCTACAGTTTTCTGAGGATAGATTAAAATTAAAAAATAAATGTTCTGTAAGTAACTGGTATATTATTTCTGAAACCATTTTTCGGAAATATTTGAGCCCGTTTCTAGAACTTTGAAAGTTCAACATAAATAATACTTAGTCTTCTTCTGCTTCTTGATTTTCCCGGGCTATAATCGACAATATGTGTAACGCGAAATATAAGACACGGCGTCACGACATGTGCCGTGTTACCGTCTCGGTTTTCATTTCAGCACATTCGTGTTTTATGTCGGTATTTTGGCCGCGGTCGTCTTCGACAAGATTGCTTCGGCTACAGGTAAATATTTGCATTGACTTATCGCGGATCCGATATCACGGCGCAACACGTGAAAACTACAACAGTTTATGCCTTGTTTATATTTTCGTGGATACTTTCTAGGCGGTTTGTATGCGGCGGGCGGCCTCAGGACACGGGGTGGTCCGCAGTGGCGTTCTGTGGACGGAAGAAGGAAAAAAAATTATTTATTTGAAAAATCGTCATCATGGAAAACGATGTTATACACATACGTATATAGTCAAATTTGGGAATAGACGTGAGAATTCTCACAACCTACGCGTTCTCTTGACCATACCAAAATTTAGAAAGCTTTTCTTGCATTTGGCAAAAAGTAAAATTAATATATTTTCATGTACAGCTTGTCGAATGTGTCGACGTATATAGTAAATTTTTTGAAAACTGAACACCGAATCGATATGAATGGATAGAATCTATCATGATAGTTAGTAGTTGGAAACCACATGAAGTTTTGAAGAAATATTAAATTCATTATTTCGGATTCGGTTACGGTACATGTTTCAACAAATTCCCGAAACACGTCAAATTTAAATTATAATTTGACATATCTCAACGGAAAAATGCTACTTCTAACTTCAACCCTCGTCGAATGGCAGGTTCAACCCATTCTCAAAAATCTATCCAAAATCTATTTATCAATTTTTTGAATTTCAAGTATTTTATCAAAAAATGAATTATTTTATTTTGGATGCATTTTATAAAAATCGCCCTATGAAAATTATCCATTCTCAGAAAGAAGTGTTTTAGATATTCCCTTGAAAGAATCTTTAATTTGAATGTCGGGTGCGGATCTCAGAGACAAACCTAAGAATTTTACTCAAGTGACATGTTTTATGGAATTAATTGATTAATAGTATCAAATTTCATAAAACTATTTTTTGTATTCCTTCTCGAAATGTTATGAACATACTCTGAAGAGTATTTTTCAGATAATAATTTACTTCAGAAATCACATTTTTTCTATGATTCCATTAAAAAAACATATCAGATAAATAAACATTCTAGTCAATCTAAAACGTAAATATGACTCAATGATCTTGCTAGACCTACGCCTGATCGATACTGAAATAGAATCCAATTATTAGAATCACAATATTTTCACATCATAGTTTCATGAACCCTACTTTGTACATGTGCCCTCCTCTTCAATTATTCAGGTAACGAAAGGGAAACCTGGAATATATGACCGATCGATTCGTTCAACTTTAATCACACAAGAAGGGTAAAACATTAATTGAAACGAATCACTTTGTGAGGAGAAGGATAGGAATTCGGGATCAGAAAATAGGCCTTTACAGACAGCTGCAGGCTCTACTAAACCAATTAAAACAAAGAACAAGACGATCTTTTGTTCTAATTGTTACCGAATTAGCCGGGTTTTTGGTGGGACTCTACTATTATTATACGTCGTTTTGATGGTTGCAGAAGTGGGATGAGTCTTTAGACTATAGGAAATAATGGAGGCCTTAGTTTCAGATGAAAACGTCAAATATTTCACAATAGAGCTGTTTTTGACGTATTTTATGTTTTTCAGGCATGTGAGGTTTTCTTTCGCGGTCGTGGAAAATTTTGTGTATACAATCAAAGGAAATTTATGGGAAATTAACTTTTTCCTCGAAAGAATAAATGTAGTATGAGTTTTCAGTCTAATTTGTTTTGTTGCTGCTGGACAGGAAATTAATCCTGAAAATGAAATTGAATCTGAGAACAAACCCAGCTATAATTATCTGTTCATCGATTTGTCGTATAATATTCCATTTCAAATTAAAGGAAATTGAATCTTCCATTTTCTGGATTATTCAGCTTGAAATAGAGGCAGTGAAACGTCATCATTTAAATGCGCTCTGTAATGAATTAACATACTCTCTGAATATATGCATTATTGAAAAACTCCACACAATCACATTTTATGTCGTTAAATCTTTCTCTCGCTGAATCCCAATAAAACTTGATGTGTCTGAAAAAAGATGTAGGGAGACTACACCGTCTCCTTGGTAAAATTATATTTAAACGCCTCTACATTGTAATACAATTATGGAAAGGAATAAAGGAGATGTATAAACGAGATTAAAATATGTTTTAAGCCATTCAACAGGTGTTAAAGTAAACCGATGTTTGTTCCGTTATACGATTAGACGTATTTCATTGTATTAAGGTCAAATTGGTGCAAGGATTAACAATTTGTTGTAATTGATTATACGGGGCGTGAAAAAAATCGCTTGGTCTCAATCACGGTATTGAATGTAGAGTGGAGCTTGTCCATATTTGGATGTTTTCATATAAAAAAAAAATTTTGATATGAAAAATAATAATTTCATATATTTGTGGTGGGCAGTTTATGTGAAATATAGTCCAAAAATATTCAAAGAAAGAAGCTGAATCTGACGAAATACTACACTACCAGCTCTTAATATTTCTCACGTGAATTAGATTTTTATTACAATGTTTCTCATTCAAAATTTTCTAGACAAAAAACATTAAAATTCTAAGTTTTACTCTTTTATTTTTTGTTTTATTAATTGAAAATTAACTATAAATATAAGAAATGGATAGCGATGGTATGACTATGATGTCATATTTTATTTGTGGGGGAAAACGATACTCTCTACATATTTGTCAGTGAGAGGAAAAAGAGACAATGCTATAATGTTCATGTGGAGATCATATAGTTTGCTAATCCACTAACGAAGTTAAATGTTAGTTTAACTTCTTCATAATTTGTATCATTCTTGAAGCTCCATTGTCGAAAATGGCAACACGAAGCATCAGAAGAAATAATACTGTAGACAAAAACATTATACATATTGAAATTTATAACCAGTTGAATAATTGCAACATATAAAAAAGATATGACAGTATTTTTTTCAGTTCTTTTCAGTTTGTACATTTTCTGCGCTACAATTCTATATTCCTTCAGATATAGCCGAATTTTCTCCTTCATAATTTTAGAAAGGAAAATAAAACAATATTTCGATAAATAATTTCATATATTAGTTTGAAGTTTGCTAAACGTTTCAATATCAGACACACCAAAACTGAAGATGCATTATTGACTAGTTTTTTTACAGCCGACACAAAATACTATAAACCCGCTAATATGAAAATCTCTAGTACCCTAGTTTTCCCTTTTTCTTAGGCGGGATGAGGTGATCGGGAAGATCGACAGGAATCTCATTACCTTGCAACTTAACATTAATCAAGTGCATGGCTAAAGCAAACTCATCTTTGTCTAGGTATCCGTCCCTATCGACATCAGCTAGCTTCCATATTTTGCCAAGAACCGCATTGGGCAACTTGGATTTTACCAGTTCTTCCTTAACTGTCGCTCCAGATAGCTTGCCATCTACCGGGCCCAAAGATTGGAATAAGTTATCGAAATTTTCTCTCTCTTTGTTAACAATCCACTCAGGCTCCCCAAATCCAGCATTGCAGCCCTCCCCACTTCTGTAGCCGAAAGGTGTGGCTTTGTCTTCAACGTTTTCAAATGCTCCACCTCTAACTGCATCCAGACTGGTGGGACTGGAGTCATGTGGTATCATAGACATGAGCTGCGATATGTCATTGGACAACATTTCATTAACGACTTCTAAGAGCTTCGGTTTCAATGAGTGAAACTTGCTAAAATCCTGTTTCACGAGCAGTTCCTGCATCTTATGGATATCTGGAAAGTCGCCGATCGATATGGAGTGTTCCTTCTGGATCTTGTCATAGATCTGGTCAAGGTGTTTGATAATGTCCTTCTTCTTGTGCTCCTTGCCGAAGACAGGCATTTCTTTCTTTATTTCGGAGATGAGGAAAGCGTGCACCTTGGCTAGTCTGGCCCTCTTGATCAGATCGTTCAGCTTCCTCAGTGCCGAGTTCTTTGGCAAACTCTGCAGATCCCTAAATAAATCTTGTGTTTCGTCTTCGAACAGCCTGCGGTTCACGTCGTACCTCAAGGGCTCGTCCCAGAAAGACCCAATGTACACTCGAACGACTTCAGGAGTCTGCAGAACTTTTCCCAGCGACCACATGAGGGCGCCGTATACGCGCATCAGCTGCTGATGGTCGATCATGTCGGCCTTATTCAGAACTATTCTGATTTTGTCGTCGTGACCTCGTAGGGCTTCGATAGATCGACGGAATTCATCTGATATATCGAGTTTGTGAGCGTCGAAGAGGAGGATGATGCGGTCGACTCGTTCTGCGAACCATTCGAGCACGCCTGTGAAGTCGTAGCCGCGGTCTATTCTTTGTTTTTCGCCTGGAAAGGAACGAAATTTAATTTTACGTTTTCCTAAAAAAGTTTGTGTTCACGGTGGAAAACTTATGTTCTTCCATTATATTTTAGCATTTCATTTGTAAAATACCTAATCATATATTGGATGACCCAATGGTGACATTTTTGATGACATTGGTGACAGAAATTGACTAAGTTGCCATATGATACATAATCAGTCAATAATAACGTTTATCTGTTTGCATGGAAGGTCCTAGCAGTAAACAAGAAACAGTAATCATCTTTCAATATATAAAGGATTCTGTTTCGTCTGATAATTATTATCATTCATAATTGAATTTTTACAAATAAAACTAACGTCAAATTACGACAAATCTATTTGTGACTTATTGTTAGTCAAATATGCATTCTATACTTGATTTTTAGTCGATAATAAATTAATAATACAATTCCACAACGATATGGGAAACCCCCTAATACATAAATGCTGTCATAATTACCAAGAATTTTCACAAGGTGATCTATTCGGCAACTCTAACATATTTTTGAAATAATGTTCATCTCATATTATCTATTTATCATCATTTTGGGTATTTAGATTTACTTGAATGAGTACATTCCCTTCTGAAAAATAAGTTACTTAACCAAGTTTCTTAATTAGCCAACACGATCGCCAGATTTGTCATTATTGAGTATTTCATTCAGAGTTATCTTTTTGACACCTTCCATTTATTTCACCCCAAAATCATCAAAAAACTCATCGCGTATCTCCCGCCTGTTCTTTAATTCCAACCCTCTGGGGCCAAACGAATTGCCGTTGTTTTTTCGCCCAAATGAAATAAATTAGCCTTAAACAATGTAAACTAACATCGGGATATTTTTCAGCGTTATTAGTTTATAGCGACCCATATTTTAAGTAAATCTCGACCTATATATCAAGTCGATGCCCCCATAAATCAACCCTCTTTGCCGTCCGACTCGGCCCATATTTCATCGTAATCTTACCTTTCTCTATGCTTTGTATATCAATAATAGACATGCGGGGATGATGGCCCAGAGAGGAAAATCTGTTCGAGACGAAAGTGTGCTAAAGGGAAAGTGTAGTAGGGGTGATTGATGATAATATTGTTCAGGTTCGTTTTTGGTTTTGATTGAATATAGATTTGAGGGTGAATTGTTTACTGTTCTGTCCATCCAACAAACAAAGTTACCCAAACAATGATAGATGCGTGATCAAAGCATTATCACCACGCACATTTGCATTTATTGGGTAAATGGTGTGTACATATAGGGTTTTTTGAAGTTTAAAATTTTTAAAATGTCAAAAGTACTGTCAAGCTGAAGAAACTGCTAATTTGTGTTCCTACACTTCACCTAAAAAAAATTTCTATACCCAGCCGCATATTATTTAAAAAAATCGGTGTTTCTTAGTGCGACTCTGTACAAGCAGCCTTGTCTGGGAGATCATGTACACTACGCATGATAATGTTTTGCAGGACTCTGTTGCTGAGATGGACAGAGTATTCTCAGGTTCTCGTATCAACCTTCTTGAAACCTGCAACTAATTACCAATTTCATCATCAGAAATCAAATTCAGCAGACGAGAAATTATTCAATCTTATCTTGCCATCGAGTATATGTTTCATATTCTTAAATCTATTATCTTCCAAATATTTTAAAAGGGTGGGTTCCACAAATGTAAAACATCATAATTGTTATTCAATTTATCCACAATTATCTTCCAAAATATGGATTTCGAATGTTGACTTGATTTTCTTATTCAAAAAAACAATATTCTGTTGTCTACCATTACCTTAAAGAAGTTATTTCCTTTTGACCACTATAACATTCTTATATACTCCTGATGTATTATTATTATTAATTCTAGAAGTCACGCCAAGGTCATTGTTTTTCAAGAAAAGAGCAATTTTTTTATATTTTCACGAAAGAATGCCAATCATTTATTAAGTTTGCAGTATTATAGTCTGTGAATTTAAGTGCTACTACTTTTATGCTTATGACAATGTTCGTATAAAATGGTTTGAGAAAAATTGCAAAATAACCTTTATTATCAATTTTAGTGATATTGATTACCCGCATTCGTCTCGTGAAAGAATACTTGAAAGTACCAAAATCGGCTAGCCTCATACTTTATTCCTACCTGAAAATATTAATGTCTTGAGAAATACTTAAGTGGACGTCCTATTTGATTTGCTAGATGAAATTTAAATAAAATCTTAGTGAGCATTGGTCATGTAAGTATTCTGTGTATTCTCGTTTTCCTCATTTGACGTATACATTATTTTTTGTAGAGACATATTAATGATGTTTGTTTGATATTTCGACAGATATACAACAAATACATATTGAGAAAATTATTCACAAAAATTTTTTTCATTATTTATTCGATGCTCAATCATGGATAGCAGAAATAAAAGTTATCATTACTTTTATAATAATGACATTATGCTGAGAACAATAAACTAGATATCTATGGAAAAATAGCGTATGATGCCATCTATTAAAAATTTAAATCCCTAACTAACTTTTTCAAATATGATTCACTTGTGAAAAATTTCAAAATATCAACTTTAACTGGTCATAACGAAAAACATAATTTCTCCACTTTTATGTTTCCAATTTGATGCTCCTTTGTATATTGATGTATTCAAAGTTATTTTTTTACATAAATTCAATAATCTCTCATCATCCGGCAAATTGTACACTCTTCCGTAAATTCATTTACCGAAAGTACTTACATTTTCAAGTGTACGAAGCCTAATGCAAACGTTTGCGATATTGACTGTTTCCAGTTTTTTACCACCATGAATCACTTACGAGCATGAGAAACGTGAAAACAGTTGAATTTTCCACTCGATGTCAATATGTGTGTCATGTGTCATATGTATATGTGTCAATGTTAGTTGAGTGTATGAAAAGTAATGTTTTTATTTCTGTGCATTAGTGTATTGTCTATAGAAAGCGACTTTATGTTGTAGGCAGACAGCAGTAAGATATTCAGTTTATTCCTTTCTAGAACAAAGCATAGTCGGCATTTCTCTTTCGTTTATTACATTATATTTAAAATGTAGTTATGCTTTTGAAAGAGGACTTTATTAATTCACAGCTTCACTTTGACTTTATATTTTATTCCGAAAATAAGTTCAAAATTGGATGTTTATAAATATTTCCGTTCTTGTAGAACATTGTATCTAATAGTTCGATCACTTTAGAATTATCACATTACCATTTTCTCTATTTACAATCATTTTGTTGTACAATTTTAAAATTCTCCAGCTACGCACTTTGAGAAAAGTCAACTGAAGAATACAATATGAAGTTATCTATGAGGAATGCAAGGAAATCACAGAAAAATATTTTTAACCACGATACTAGACACCTATTTTCTACAAGACTTTTTCTAACAATTTTTCCAAGGATGAAACAGAAGCACTATAGGAAAATCCTCAAGGCGCACTGAGACCGGTGCCTTTGCGATTCACATTGGATTCGATTGGCTGGAGATTAAATTCATTTGGAAAAACTTTCTCAGGAAGTTTATTCCACATAAATGCAGTTCTTAAACAGTGAAGTTCGAGGGGTACTGAGTTGAACCTCAAACGATGAGCAGCCACAGTCCGTTGCATATTTCCGATATGTATCGATCTTGATGGAATCAAATGTACCAAGTCAGTTGAACGCCACCTGTGAAAGTGTCTATAAAAGGAGGACAAATCTCTAACCATTCTTCGATGTTCCAGACTATCAAGGTTGCAAGTGGTGTTCGTGTTTCCAATTAGGCGGATAGTTCTTTTCTAGATGGAATCCAGCAACTTCAGAGTATGCTTCGGGGCAGAGCTCCATACATGTGAACAATACACCAAATAACGTCTGATCTAAGCTTCATGAAGCGTCAACGGTGCTGGTGTTTGTACAGTTTTTTGGTTCAGAACAGTGTTTCAAGCTTCTAAAAAGCAGCCTTTGCAATTCCAGCGACATGATTGTGCCAAGACAAATTGGCATTCATTTTAACCCCCCAACGAACGTATCGAAGCAGAAAGAGGAAATTTTTGTCCTGCCATTATTATATCCAGTTCGGAGACATTTATCTTATTTAAAAAAATCGATGCCTGGGTTTTCGTGGCAGTAAATAGAACCTGGTTAAGTTCACCTCTAGATCTTCATTAAGATATGCAACCTCCTGCTGCTGGTGAAGATGTTAGGAGATCATCATGTAAAATGAGAATTGAAACTTCCTCTTTTTTACTACTTTTGATTGACGATTGACGAAACTGCGGTAATGTTAGTTACAACTAAAAGTGGAAGTTTTTAATTCTCATTTTGCATGATTCCACAGTTCAACTACATATTTTTCCAATATGTCATTTACTAATTCTTCTTCAATTGCTAAAAATCCAAAATTTTCTATATCCTAATGGAAAAGTAGTTACCATTTTTTGTACTAACTAGGTATAAGTTAATCATTTCTCATGAAGATGGTTTATTTCGATTTTGCCCATAAGGTGCTCATCATAACGGTTGATAGAAACTTCCAGGTATATCTCAACAATTTTATGAAAGAAATCATTGATAATATTCAATCTCTACTTGAAATTTTATGGAATTCGTGCTATTTCTCCACTCAAACCATTAGAAAATGAAGTGTTGCA
>WOGO01009041.1:0-10375 GCA_015342085.1 Leptinotarsa defecta
GTTAAGAGATAGAAACCAATGTCGGATCTGAAAAGGGAAGACAGCCCTCGAACAGCTGTTTAGTATATAGGGTCATCTAGATCCTAGGTAGGTACTGATAAATAATACCGGAATCCTGATTTGCAAATCGGAGAATTAAAAAAAAGAAAATCATTGGTTTCTTACAGATAGGATCACAATCATGAGTTGTAAGCTCCGATATTTTGTTACTGATCAAATTGATATTCCTATTGAAGAAACAATTGAAGACAGGCATAAAACATTGTTTACGCGTGTCTTTAATTAACACATACATGCCTTTAATATCTTAAAGTATCCAAAAATAAAGTATTATACAGTGTATTGCATTTAAGTTGATATTGGCCACTGGAACGTATCGATATGTCGATAGGTTTTTCAAACATGACCCCATTCACTCGCTATGAAGTTTATTATATTTATCTAATAGACACATTGCAACCATTCTAATATGGAAGTTGCAGATTTTTGTTTACATCGTAAATGTGTTCTGCTATGATAACTATTAACTGATGAGCAGTGAAATATCAATTGCTTTCAGACTAGCGACACTGGAAAACTAAAATCTTAATCAAATATTATAATCAATATTAATATTAACACAATTCAACCCAAATTATTCATACAAATTTCATTAAGTTAGCTTCTATTATCAAATAAGTATCTTTTTTTATTATATCATATATGAAATAAAAGTATATGAGAATCAATTTTTTATTACAGAGGCACGTAGTCATTAAACTTACAACTTACAAATAGACTTACTTGTCTTTTTTAACTTCGCGTACTTCTCCAAGAGAATAACGTACAGCTTCTTCAATAAATTTCGCTACCATAAACATATTAACAACTGGCAGATTATCGGATTGACCTTTTGAAAATCCGTCGTCGGTCATGTTTATTCGAATTTATACACTTAATAGTAAATGATGAAAATATCACAATAAACAACAGAAACTCCGAACCACCAAACGCAAACAGTTCAACATAAATGGAATGGCGACTGGCGAAATACAGTATGACGTCACATCCAATGGCTGGGTGTTTTTGGTCACGTGACGAAATTTAAATTTTTAGTAAACTCCAATTGTTACTATAGAACGAATAGCATTCAAAAATAGTTTTTGTTTTTTTGGTAATAAAGGCTTTATTAGAATGATATCTTCTGATTCTCAATGTAATTTTCGTGATTGAATTTTTATGCAAGTTCCCTATTCAATATTATTATATGGACTACCAATTGTAGCCGAAACCTATGTTTTCTATTCCATATTATGTGTTGTGTCTTGAAATTTTAGAAAATTTTGACATTGTTGTGATGATAATTTTATTGACATGTTCTGTCGAATGTTTGTTTTGGCTTATGAAAAAAATCTAAATAAAATCTAATTGAACAATACAGTTCAAATGAATATTATAAAATATTTTTCCCTAGAAAAGTATAATCGTTTTCACACGTTTTTATGTGCATAAAGTTCTCCCTTACAATTCTGATGTATCCACACAGGAAACGATAAAAATTTTCTCATCCTAATCAAAGACAGAACTGGAACATCTAACGCAAAAAAATCTAAAATGAATACTGTTCGTAAACACCAGAACTGCAACACTCTTCTCGACCCCCGTTTCACCAACCAAGTTAACTTCTTCAGAAGATGAAGTAGTCTACATCGAAAAGAGTGTTGCAGATCTGGTATTTGGGAACAGTAGTTGTTTTCCAGCCCAACTGCACTTTCCTGAATCATTTTCTCAAAAGTCTTCATTCTGTAATGTAATGTATGAAATTTTGAACCAAGCACTTGAATAACCGACCGAATGACCCAGATGAATCAAATACAGCAGCACTAAATGAAATAAGTTTTAATGAACACGTCTTGACAAATGTCGCATGGCGCGCCAATTAACGACTGACAACCAATTACCCTCCCGTCCCACAGCATTCACCCCCTGTCAATAACAGTGCTGCTGGCCAAAATCAGAGGGGAAAGTTTCAACAAATCGAAAGCGAACTTTTTAGGAATAATCTATATTTTCCACGTTAAAGTGGAAAAGTTGATGAGAAATATTTATGTGTAATGTCTTTTGTATTACCTATATAAAAAATATGTTCAAAATTAGAATGAAGGTGTAATAAGTAAACAGTCCAACCCCAAACTTTAGGACTATTTGAAATAGGAATTTATCACTGTTCGTATTCATTCTAAGACTTTTTCATTTCCAGCACTTTCAGCAAAAAGAATGACTCTTTATTCTTGCCCTGCTCTCTGAGGCATATTAAGCGACACCAGACTCTTCTGATCTACGATATCAAATACTCTTTCAAAAGAATTTCAGTCTGATCTTTATTGCAGTTCTTTCAGTTCAGTTTATTGAAAATTCGAAACATTTCATTCAGAGATTTCAAATCATTAAAATAATTTGAAATCCCTCAATGTTCTATTAAAAAAAAAAAAGAATTAAAGAAGAATAGCTGAAAATAACAATTATATCAACCAAAAAAACCTGAAATGAAATAACAGTGAAATAAAATACATAAAAAAAATAACAATATTATGATGTGCAAGAAACACCAATTTGCAATTTCAACGAAATGACCAAATCAATATTCCGACTGATTAATCAGCCAATGATGAATCTGGGAATTATGGCGTCTTCAAATTTACTCATATGGAATCAGATTAAGCACTGGGCCAATAAGATATGTTAAAAGATGCTTCATCAAAATAGGAATCAACTTAGAATAATAACAAAAGTACCAACAGAACACTATCAATGTATATAGAACACCCAAACAGAATAGGACTACGGCTGATGCATCTGTAGCGTATTGCATGTTTTACGAGTATGTGAATCTGAGAAAAATATGGACATTCATTTAGGAACAGTCAAAACTGACTCCGAAAAAATAAGACAAACATCCAGAAGAGAAACATTATAGAACAGCAAAGGCAACAAGACACTTGAAGTGGTTGTCATGAAGAGAATAACGCAATCATGAAGAAAAATTCGTCCAGAATGAGAAACAGTTCGAAATTGAAGAAAGTCATAATCAAACGAGCGGACGTACGTACGTACCGATAACGTCCGTCCACAAAGAAGGTAAGCGGATGCCACATGCTATCGCGGGGCTTCTATTTATGTTATGATTGTCTAGTGTGCATAGTTATCAATAAGTTATAGTTTTTGTGAAAGTTTAGACAAAAATTTGAAGTGAGGGACCCCTTTATTAACGCCGGTATCCAAGCCTGGGTGGTTTGGATAACCACGTAAAGGGAGCCACGTATGTGAATTTAATAACCCGAAGGTTTCCCGAAGAGGAGGCGACTCAAAAAATATATGTGGAAAAAATCAAAAGGTCTTCTTTGCAGAAGGCGACAATAAAAAAGTTGAATTGTTTTCATCGTGAAAAGTTCGACAAAACAGAGGTCGCAGCATTTCTTCAAGCAGGACCGCTGCCCCCGCCCTCATGAAGCTCCTGTCTTCTTTGATAGGAGGAACCTGGACAAATGCGCCCTTGCGGGAAGCAACGTCCAACAAAGTTGGAGAGAGAGAAAATATTGTTGTTTACTACTTACTAGAATGAAAGTTTGTAGACTAACACAGAGATGGTGCTACTGATATTGAATCTATATGATTATTAGTTAACCGTAGCCTTCAAAACATACGTGAACAATTTTCACAGCTGTCGGACTATTAGTTCGTAGGAAGAACATTTTCAGTCAAGAAACTTTTGCTTGACTTGATGAACACTATGCAGACTTTGCACCAGGAAAATTAACCGAAATGAAATGGGCATCGAGGACTAAGCACGCAGTGAACGCCATAAAGAGGCTGTTGGCGACGAAAACATCAAAAAAGTACACAAAAAAATTTTGGATGACCGCAAAGTGAAGTTGATCGAGATAGTTGAAGCTCTAAAAATATCAAAGGAACATGTTGGACATATCTTGCATGAATATTTGGGTATGCGAAGACTCTGTTCAAAGTGGATGCTGCGCAAGCTCAAAGTCTACTAAAAACAACAATGAATTGTTAATTCAAATAGCTTTTTGTTGGGAATCACACGTTAAAAGGTGAGACTTCGTTAATCCTCGGCTCGCACAAGTTTTGACTTCTGAGGGTTGTCGTTCGTAGGGTTACGACAGCTGATTAACGGAAAAACAGATTTCAGACAGACAGAGAACAGAAGCTGTTTCACTATAAAAAACCCGAATTCATGCTTCGATATGTGACAATGGACGAAACATGGCCCCATAATTCCACACCAGAATCAAAACGATCGTCATCTGAGTAGACTGCACGTAATGAACCGACTCCAAAGTTGGCAAGTTATGGTATCAGTATTTTGGAATGCGCATGGTGTAAAATTCATCGATTATCTTGGAAAGTTAGAATCATCAACAGCGACTGTTAACTGGCGTTAGAGGAGCGATTGAAAGACGAAATCGCGAAAAGACGGAAAGTGCTGTTTCATTAAGATTATGCATCGGGTCACGAATCAATGAAAACGATGACAAAATTGCATAGATTGTGCTTCGAATTGCTTCCCCATTCATCGTATTCTCCAGATCTGACTCCAAGCGAATTTTTCCTGTTCTCGAAACTGAGGTCTATTTCAAGGCTGAAGACAAATAGTAGGTACTATAAAAGTTCTACGAAAAATTGTATGACCGCTATAGTCTTTATATCGCTGTTATGTTTTTTTCTATGCCATAGTTTATAAACTAATTGAAAACAGACATGTTCTACGTTGTACTATACGCATTCTTCGTTCCGTAGTGTATATATAACAATGTTATATGAGTTTTCCTTTTATAATAAAAAGTTTCATTTCCACAGAGAGACATATTGCATATCTCTCCGTAAATCACTTCGTATTTCCCAAGAATCAAAATCGTGTATCGGTTCCCCACTTCAGTATGCCATTTCCAATTTGTTCAGGTTGTTATATTTTGCATTATTTCCACCGGAGATTGACATTTTAATTGATAATAGAGTACATGCACGGAAAGTTTAATAATTCGCATCTGTAATGTCCAGTTTGGTCAGGCCCTCTTCAGAATTAAGGTCGTTAATTTCCGCTCACAATTTCAAGCTCCGCACACTGAAAAGATAATTTGAACTTCTCTCGGTTGTAAGCTATAAGGCAATATAGAGAGTGTGTGTATATGGGGGTTTTCACGCGTTTATCCTTACCATTTTATTAAAGCTTTCTGAAATTTTCAAAACCAAATTACTGAAACAGAAAATATATTTTTTTATGCAGTGCATTTCTTTCAAGTGCCCCCCTTTTATTTTTTGAACGGGTCAACTCAAAAATAATGAAATTAATGCATGAATACTTTATTCTGAAGGGAAATTGACAGATGAAACTTTCAAGATGGCGACTGGGTGCCATCTAGGAAAAAAATTAAATGGAAAGGGAGGCCTGATGACACATCGTTTTGAAGCTCCTGACGAATACTTCACAACCCTAGAATATGAAGTCAATATCTTCACCTACTACAAATACATTAATATCGATACTTCTAGAAATATTCCTTTTTATCTGCCTTTTGGCAATTCCAACAACCGGGTGAGGTTTGTTAAGTTATTTTTTGTTTATGGAAAATTGGATGAATTCGATATGGATATTGTATTCCAACAAGATGGAGCATCACCACATTACTCCAGACAAGTGAGAAACTATTTGGATACTACTTTTCCCGGTCGTTGGATTGGCCATCGAGGTCCTACAGAATAGCCAGCCCACTCGTCATATTTGACACCTTTGGACTTTTTTATGGGGCTATTTGAAGCAAAAGGTGTACGAAACTTAACCTGCTTCAATATTGGCAGTGAATAATAAATATTTGTAGATATATTGATGTTATTGTATTCCAAAATGTTCGGCGTGAAATATCGGATAAACTGTTCATATGTCAAGAAGTTCAAAGCAACCATTTGGAGCATCTTCTGAACTAACCTCAAGCTTATTACCTCATATTATTTAGTTAAATGTCAATGTATTCAGACAATTACTTTCGCCATTTCGTAGTAGTTGAAGATATTGACCTTATAATCTAGGGTTGTGAAGCATTTGTTAGGAGCTTCAAAAAGATTTGTCACAAGACTCGCCTTTCTATTTATTTATTTTTTTTTTCAGATGGCACTCAGTTGTCATCTTGAAACTTTCATCTGCTAATTTCACTTCAATATAGAGTATTCATGCATTAATTTCATTATTCCAAATTTCAATTTTTTGAGTTTAAGCATAGCATAAAGTTGTGAGAAATTATTGCACTATAATTTTCATTCATGTTGAAATGAAATAAAAAACGAACTTTGATTTCTACAACACCCATCAGAAATACATCGCTCTTCTAGGCAAGCTTTACGCTAATCAAGTTGGCGTCTTCTACTGATGACGTTATTTTATGATGACACTAAGGGTCTGGCCACGGGGATCGGCGGTGCGAATGGCGAAGCGGGGGGCAAGACGACCATTCGCGCGGCACCGTTTGCAGACCACGGGCAGTCACGTTCGCCGCCGCGATCTGTAGTCCGACAGCTAAATGTCTTTATCGAAATTATCTCGATATTGCTTAGAAAGTGATAGTTTTTTGGTTCAAAATCTAACATTTGGAAGATATTGTAGTCGGTCGGTCGGTAGCCAAACTATTCGGCGTGGGTGCTTAGTTCACGCACTCGACTGCCGTGTTGATCGGTGATTCTAGTCCTAGTCTGAATGATCGATCTTCACTTGCTATCGTCCAACACGTGTTAGGAACCACACGTTGAAAGGTAAGGCCTCGTTAATCCATAGCTCGCACAAGTTTCGACTTCTGAGGGTTGTCGTTCGTAGGGGTGCGACAGCTGGTTAACGGAAAAACAGATTTTGAACAGATTTTTAAACAGTACATTATTTGAATAAGAATCGGAGTATTGATGGAGAATTTCACAAGAAAAAGTTTTTGAGTATACCAGAATGAGTATTGAAACCTTCGATTATATTCTTATGAATATTCATCCAGAATTGTAAAAAAAAGTTAATACAAATAGAATTTTGAGTGCTGCTGAAAAATTGTTTTTGACATTAAGGAATATACTTACCTATCTATACTTATTCATCTATCCATCTATGCTATCAATCTACATTACGTATTTATCTATAAACCTATGTATAAAGGTAATATTTAATTAGCTGATTATATTTTGGAGAATTACCTATAGTATCCATCAGTATGAACAATTTTTCCCAAGAAAGTAATGATCGCAAACGAATTTTTTGTAACTAAATTTATTTGGAACTATTTTTGCCCAAAATATTATCAGCTAATTAAATGTTTCACTGTATATTAATAATATTTCATGAACTAAAAACACTTTCAGATAATTATGTTATTTATTGCAAAAATCTAAATAATATGACAGTAATTTTTCGTACAACTAAAACAAAAAGCAACTTCTGTCTTGTGATTGACGGTAAAATGAAAAATAAATTTCTAACTTTCTAATCAGTCTTTTGATCAGCATTGAAGGTCTTGGTGTCCATTTTTCACGGCGAAAACAACTTAACTCGTTTGATCACTGCACTATTCGCCGCAACTGCCGCTCGACTCCGTGGCTTGCGCCGTACAGATTCATGCATTTGTTTTGCTCGCCCGCCGCGCCGCAAGTCGCCCACGCGGTTCGCTCGGTACATTTCACTGGTCGCTTCGCCGTTGCGCGTGGCTTCATAAGTACAATGCTATGCGTTTATTTCAGTCGCTAGACGCTTCGCCGTTCGCACCGCGTGAATATTCGCATTGGCGAATGTCCCGTGGCCAGGCTGTAATTTGGTTAAAGAAACACAACGCTAGAACAGTGTTGCAACTCTGGTATATTGGAGCAAGAATATTTTTCTGAGGAAAAGTCACCATGTTTTTTTGTGTCATTAGCGCATAGATTATCTTGTTATTGACCATAGCTAACAGCATTATCACAATATAGTGCTAAGTTTGGAGGTATAGACATTTTGGGATACATTGTTAGGATACCTCACATAATTCTCTATTTTTCTTCCTTTTCTAATATTATTAAAAAAATCTCATATCAAAATTTTTCCATCTACAAAAACTGTCCGTTTATTTCAATAAATTTATGAATCAGCCTAACTGATGTGACTGCACAGCTTTCGTTTTTTCAGCAGAAGCATCCTCATTTGATATTTGAAACTCGCACCAAAGCCAACAATGGATGCGCCAATTCAGGCCACATGGAATGGAGACTCAATCCCATCTCTGGGTTTTTTCCACACACGATGACAAGAGTTAAGAAGGACGTCAGAGAGGCCACGAAGTACATCGAAACTGCCCTGGTGATCGACAAGGCGATGTTCGATAAAAGAAACGGAAGTACTAGAGGCGAAGTTGTGCACGATGCGATACAAGTGGCCAACATCGCGGACCTGTATTTCCGGACACTGAATACCCGGGTGTCGGTAGTATACGTGGAAACTTGGCAGGGTGAGTTATGAATTGTATCTTGGAATATAAGAATAGTTGAAAAAGTATGAGCATTCTAAACTATTAATGACAGCTGAGAGTTAAGAATCTTTTATTTTTTTCAAAATAAGAAATCTCCACGAAATTTCCAGCTAGCAACGTTATGAATGTGAAAAGTTCAGATTGAAGTTTGAACAAATGAACTGAGTGATGCTTTTGTGGTCAGTTTTCATACATTTGTAGTTTTTCGAAACTGTTGATCATCGTTTATAATGAGTGAGTTTTCTAATATTCCGTCAATACTTAAAAATCGTTTCTATTGGAATATACTAGAAGTGTTCCGTTTTCTGGTTTGAATTTGAAACAAATTGAAACGACAAAACAAAATATTTTTTCGAATCTACGAAAAAGTTGTACCACAAGAGTTCCATTCAAAATGATGGAACAAAGATAGATGTCAAAATTTACCGTTAACAAGGTCGTTCATTCTGAAAATTTTATACAAAGTCAGTTTTTCAACCGATAAGGGATTGTCTAAGAATTCCAATTGATATAATTCTTCTACATCGTATTTCTTGCACTTTAGAACCATGACAAAATCAGTAAACATGAATGGACAAACCGCTCAGCATCCATTAAAGAAACATATAAAATATATTATTTGTCATCCTGAAAATGCCAACCTTTCGGGTTATCAGTGAAACGTTGAGAAACTCTTTCAAAATTCATCTTCCCCAGTTAAAGACTATTTACTATATAATGTATAACCATATTCCAAATCATGTGAAAGAAAACAATATAAGTACGAAATATTTCATAAAACTCACGACAGATATATACGAACACGTTATAGGTTGCCGGAATTTTCAATTTTCAGATGTTCAGTCCTGAATTTTATTTTCATATCATGTTGTATACATGATTGTTTTTTTCTTATTGCCCCGGTGCTGAAAATTCCACGATGAATATTGTTTCGCTCTTTTACGAAAAAAATACATCAAGCTTATTAACGTTCATGAGCCGGGAATGAGGAATGAATAGTTCCAACAAATTGGGCACTTTTCATTCCCTACAACAAATACAATATCCCCCGGAGCGTAGAGCAACACAGATGTCTTGTCAAAATACTAAAGCTGCACGAGACGCACATGTCACATGCCTTGCGTGGATGATCCACAAATTGAACACAGTTTCGCAGTGACAATCGTACCCCTATATCCGACCGAGTTATAAAATCATTGATTTTATTGAAGACATCTCAATATGCAAATACCTTGGTGTTATGATAGACAATAACCTGAAATGGAATAAACTGTGTATCAACCAATGTGCCACTCGAGTCACATGTTGCGCTAGTCGCGCCATCTCCTGTCCTGTACGCTGTTCTATTAGTTTATCACAAAAAAATGCGTTGTGCAACGTCACCCCACACGCTTCCGATTTGGGCTTAGCCTAACGGCCTGGCCACGGGGATCGGCGGTGCGAACGTCGAAGCGACGGGTGAGGCGACCATTCGGGCGGCACCTTTTGCAGGCCACGGGCAGTCACGTTAGCCGTCGCGACCAATAGTCCGACAGTAAAATATCTTTATCGAAATTATCACGATATTGCTTAGAAAATAATAGTTTTTTGGTTCAGGACCTAATATTTGGAAGAGATTGTGGATGATTTGAATAAGAATCGGGGTTCACATGGAGAATTCCACAAGAAGTACGAGAAATACAGATTTAATCCAGAAAAATGTTTTGGGGGTAAATTTTCGTTATGTGGACACCCGGCGATTTTGAAAAAATTTTTGACTGTACTTACGTATTTTGATGCGTAGATTACGAATCCAAAAGAAAAAAGCGGCGCTCTCCCTTATTTAAAAAGTTACGGCCCTTCAAAGTTCA
>WOGO01009042.1:0-10375 GCA_015342085.1 Leptinotarsa defecta
TCTCGAACCATCAGTCCACCCTTTCGTAACTGTGTCGTGAGTGTCATATCAAGTTTCGTCCAAATAGAAAATTTGCCGTTGTTCTTGTCTATATTTAGTTATTTGTTCTAAGTATTTGTTACGCATTTCCACTATTTTTCTGCTTTCCATAACTGCTTGACTTTTATTCATTATTTTAAATCTAAATCCTAGTTTCTTTTTCCAATTCTGAAGAGATTTGTCACAGCAGTTCACTTTGTGGCCGGAAGTATTCAATTTCTTCCTTATGATTTCAGTTGTAGGAATGTCATTGCTTTTGTAACAGTCGTATATCGTTTTTTTAAATGATTTTATTAGGTGAACATCTGAAGGTTCTGGTAATCCTGTATCACATCGCGTCAGATAACAAAAATTTCAAGTAATTATAACTGTAATGCAATGTTTGGAACCTTTGGTGTAGTAATGAATATTACTACTACTGAATACAGTTTTAGTTTGAGAGTAAGATTCAACATCAGACGCCAGTAGCATTGTTGCATGTAGCTGTCTTGGTTTTTTTATTAAATTCATGCGTTTTGATAATCATAGCAAGATCATGGGTTAGTTTGTGCTATGTAGTATATTTTATTTATAAAAGTAAGAATTAATTTTTATCGGTTCATTTTCTTCAGGAACGAGCATACATTACACGTTAGTGTCATGACTTGATATCATCTTTCTTATCACTTCATCTGCAAATATTTCGGAGTAGTGGCTTAACAGCAATTCATTCAATTCTGTTTCCTAAAAGCAACGAATACTCATTATAAATGCAAAACGCTCAGACAAAATTTTATGATTTGCCACAGCTGGTATAGGAGAATTTTTATTACTTTACCAGGTTCACCCTATTTTGTATCCTAAACGAGTCGCAATGAGCTTTTGGGCCATTTTATACCTGCAGTGGCATGCATTCGAGTATTTAATCAAAAATACTTGTTGAAACTAATCACTATATTTATTTACTTATATACAATTATTTTAACATTTTATATTGAAATATTCACATAACAATAAATTGGTATGCTTACATCATACACGTTATAGAATACATTCGATTGAAGTACCAAAAATGTCAAAAACTATTGGACAACGCAGCTGTACCTATCTTATAATTTTAGTTTTTTTTTGCTTAATATAATCGTTCTTTTTTCAGCTAATCTTTTTAATTTCATATAGATTTTTTCAGGAATTTCAAATCAATTTATATTATATTAGACAATGGAAGTCCCAACTAATGAAATGCACTAAAAACCCATAATAAAAAGTACAAGTAAAAGGAAAAATTATCTTCCTATAGTGTACCTAATTAAAGTCTATGTCATTGTACTGAAAGTTTAGATAACATTTCAACGCTTTAGCATTATTCCTATAGACTTGTCTGATAATTTCTGAAGGCATAACAAAGGGTAACCAAAATATCATAAGGAAACATGTTGAACATGTTTCTAGAGGAAAATAAAATGTGATAATTGTGAAAATAGAAAGACAATTTTAATTTGTTTTATTGTTTCCAATACTTTGCCCAAAACATAAATTTAGTTATTTACATAATGTACACATTTTTGGGAAATTAGGTAACTACCTATATATAGATATGATAAACATTCAGAATAAGTATACAATTAAGAGTATTCGGGAAATTTTTACAAAAAATAAGCGTATTTTTACATTTTGTTACACTACAGAAAAACTATGAACATCTCTACCATTTATCCAGTTATAAATTATACATAGGTAGTTGCAATTACAAATAAAATTATATAAATATTAGACGATTCTTTAACCTGTTGAATAAAAAACCTTTCAATTTATACACGCGCAAAGACTTTTTATGCCACTTTGTTACAGGTGAGGTGAGTTGAAAATAAACTTTGGTAACTAATATTTAGTAAAACGGGTGATTTGATCAACAATTAAATTATGTTTGAAAAAATTGCAATAAACATTGAAATTAATATCAGTAATGATCTTGCTGCTGCTGAACGCAGTAAGCAACATTATAAATTTCACCAATTTTTCAATGAAACGTATATAAGAATCCCATGATGAAAAAAAAAGCCAGATGGATCGAATTAGGCTAGTAAATAAAAAAATTGAAGAAATATAATTTGAACACTAGTAAATAAAGCTATTTAGGAATTGATACAAGATATCAAAGTATAGAAAACTATCAAGCACATTTTTACACACAATTTGAAGATAATATGTAATACAACAATTTTCATTTTTGTCACCCTTCAATATAAAGGTTTTGGTCAAATAGCACAAATTTTCAAAATGATATAGATTATTGTAACTAGTTCTGGAGATTCTATCTCTTTTCAGATTCATATTAATCAGTGAAAACTAATTATTTCTTTGTCTAATATAAAATCACACCAACGTTATGGGCAATTTTTATTGAAAGGAAATCAAACATATTCAGATATGTATTAAATACATCCATTGAACGTTGCTTAGCTTTCGAGTTGCAATTTTTCATTTTGGTTATAACAAAAATATACTATCAAATTTTTATAACACCATCCTACTTTCATAAAAAAACAAATTTCAGTAATGATACTTACTCTTACATATTCGAAAAATTATATTTCAAATTCAATTTCTTCACACTATATTACCTATAAATCAAATCACATCAGACCCACAATTTTTACGTCACCCCCTGAAATACTTATCCCTCAAAAAAGATGATTTTTTTGTTAGGCCCTTATTTGAAATATTCTTCTACACCCTGGTGTACATTCATGATGGAAATTCAAAAATTCCTTTTTGTTCAGTTCAAATTATGTATGTATATAAAGTTGTTTTATTTATACAAATTTTGTTGATTATATTATATTTTAAGTTAGCTAACTTGTATATTAGGGAATCCTAGTTCAATAAATAAATTCATACAGTATTAAAGAGAACATGACATTTTTTCAGTATACACGTTCTATATCATGTTGTGTTGGAAAATCTAATCTCAAAGGTCAACAGTGAATACATTTTTCCTATTACACACCAGACAAGTTGTACAGGAGACATTTTTGTTCTATGCTTCTTCAAATTGATGATATATTGTTCAGAAAATTTTAGACCCATTCAAAACTGAATGTTTTACAAAAGAAACAATTTTAAATTGCCAAAAGTATACATTAGATGTATCTAATATCACAAAACTAAAATATAGTAGTAATGCCAGACTATGATACAATAGTTACAAGTCACATTATTTACCTGCCCGTGCGAACAAAAACCAAGTTATTTTTGGAAATTCAGTTTTGTATACGAAATGCAGTGTTATTGAACTAGACCTTACTTACCATTTTAAATAAACGAAAAACTGAATTTAAAAAAATATTGCCCTGAACCAAAGTTTCATTCATTCATTTTTTTGCCACAATTGTTTTTACAAACATCAAAATTTGTCATAGATTATTTAAGAGTTCAGTAGTGAAAATGGTGACGGATTGGGAGAAAGAAGTGGAAGGCCTAGATCTAGCTGGTCAAAAGAGGTGAAAGAAGACTTGAAAAAGACAGGAGTTGGAAATTTAAGAGAAATGGCAAGAAATAGAAAAGAATGGAGAAAGATATGTGAGAAGGTTATTAACTAGGACTTATCCACCCTAGCTATTAAGGATATAGAAATCTTTAATAGTGGTACAGTCCCTAAATTGGATGTATCAGCCTTATCTAATTACCTACCGTTAAATGAAGATACAGTTTTTATGGCAATGTAAAGAATCCATATGCTAAATAAATAAATAAATAAATTGAAGACACTGAAGAACAGCTTGTTGTACACCAGTCCACCAGATGAAGCTACTGTGTAGCAATGAACCTTTTTCTTAAAGTACAAAAAATCACTCAAGCAGCGCTAATAGTTCAGTAGGGACAAACACTGTCTAAATCCTCATATAACCATATTGTTGAATATGGAAAACAGAAGATTTCTACATTCTGAAAATCTCTTTCATAAAATCATCCTTACCGGAAGACCTTCCTATCTTCATCAGAAAATAACATTCTGCACTGATGTCCATAATGTCAATATTAGACATCGAGGAATTTTGTCCCCGCCCCCATTCAGAACTGAACTCTTCAGGAGATCGTTTAGTTACCAGATTTGCAAGATATATAATCTCATCCCACCAAATTTCAAAACAGGAAGTATCCAAACTTTCAAAACCCAACTTAAAAATCTTTTGTTCAGGACTTATCAGTAGGTTTTATTTATTATTTTCACATAACAAGGTTGAAAACTGCCGCTTTCACCAAAAACTGTATAGACATTTTTTAATATTTTTTTATACATTGTTCTTTTGTATCATTCAATAGGTACGCATAGGTATTTTTCAGGGTTAAGTGGAAGAACAACAGAGTAGCACTCTCCGCTGCCGAGTTGAACTACGCCCTTCATTTTCTTAAATATATTATGAAGGATTTTGAATTAAAAGAGGAAATAATAAAGACGGTATCATTATTATTATTATTATCATTATTATTATTATTATTATTATTATTATTATTATTATTAATTCACTGACCTCTTTCATTGTTGTTTGACTCCTACGGCTGGATTCAAATTTGTTAGATTGATTATGTTTGAGATTCAGAACAGATTTTGTTTTCACAATTGAAATAATTGAAAAAGAAACACGTCAAGTTGAGTGATATATGATTCAAATAATCCTGTTACTGTAATACATAAACACTGTGATGGCAGTTTTGAGGCAGGTGAATAGCATATAAAAAAAGTAAATATTTCATTTACCAGTTGCTTCTGGGTAAACGTCTGTCAGAAAACAACTACTTCCTGGCTGTCGGTTAAAATTCAATATTCTGAGTGGTATTATCCTGGGAAGTAGTTGTTTTCCGACAGACGTTTACCAGAGCTTTGTGTAGGCAGTTGGGGGAGGTGAATGTTTCAACATTTTATTCGAAATTTTTTTCGAAATATTCATTTTTTATACAACGTATCTCTCCTCGATAGTTTTTATTTTTGATTTCTGTTCATATTCAAAACAACAATCTTGACAAAGTGGTCTGTAGATTTAGAAGAGATAACTAAGTTAAATTAATAGAGAATCTGCTGAAATATAAGAAATATTGAGTCCTTCAAATTATCAACTTATTGAATAAGCTTGAATGAATATCTTATTACCGTACTGGTCTGTTATGCTTTTTATGATGTTTTCGACAGTACTTACTTACTCTCATACCTATTTCTTCGACACGGACGTCCTGGATGAAATATAATTTATAAGTTTTGTGTATATTATAGGCTATATTATTTCTCCGAATAGTCCTAGATGAGTTTTATATCTTCAACAGCTACCTACTGCACTAATAAGTGGATATTGGTCTGCGATTTGAAATCACTCACATCTCTATATACTACATCAGGAAATTCCCCCATTTTGGAAAATTTCATTGATAAGCTATTTTAATGTTTTTCATTGAATTCACTCATGAGTTCAAGGATTTTCCCGTGTTATATCACAAATTCCGTGGCATATATGAATATTTAGTTCTATTATCAATTCCAACACTTCAGTTTCGTTGACACGTTTCATAAATAAAGAACGATCGGTATATTCATTTTTGAAACGTATGTATCTGTTTCGACAATATGATGATCTAAAATTATTTGAATAGGGATATTTGCGATTTTAAATTTTTCAGGTTGGTATTACCGATTTTCAGTGAATTCACTATTTATTCTCCATTTTTTTTTATTCAGTCAAGTAAGCTCATTGTAAACTGTTATATACAGGGCTATTCAAATTCGTTTCTGTACATGGAAATCTCGTAAACGATGAGAGATAGAGTGTCAGTTGAATTATGGCAAATTTGCGTATTTTAGAGACCTATTCAATGATGTAAAGAAATCGAATATAGCTCTTTTGGTTCTAGAGATATACAGGAAAAATCAAAAAATCCCAAATAATTTTTTTGTCTATATTTTCTTTATTCGCAGACATATTGAAAATCTGTCCACATTCTGCTATTGGCACTTGATGCGGGCTCTCAGAATATATCCATGAATCTTTTATACAGGGTGTCATCTGACTTGGGCCACCCCCAGCTTTGAATTTTCAAATACGGACCTGTATTTTTTGTTGTAGTTTTTGGATCGTAGACGTTCACTTCATACTAAGAAATTAAATTAAATTTTATATTTCGGGATTTTTCGGTAATATTCGATTATAATTATTTGAATTATTCCCTTTCAAATTACGGCCCTGGAAATTGGTTGACTGAATTGAATAAAAACACAATAGCAACTTTCACGTCTCCCTATGTACCGTAGAGTTTTTTCAGAGTATTTTTTCATTTTTAGGTACCTATTCATATTTTTTCCACTTCTAATAAGAAAACATTTTATGATTATTTTAAGCATATCTTATGTGAGGTGTACTGCTCGTTGTTAGATATTAATACATCCCCATATCATATTATATTGTTTTATATAACACATCATTTCAAGTACTTGTATATTCATGTATATTTCTTATAAGTCATCCTTGTAATGAGGTCGTCAGGCCTGTTAGGGTGAAATAAATAAATGAATTAATAAATAACGATCCTTTACGTATCATGCTGTAACAATGTACAATTCATTCAGTGAATCTTTGAAAAATTCTTCACTACCGGAATTCAAATGTTTATATTTGGATAACTGAAACATAAACATTTGAATTTAATCTTACTATTGTCCTGAAGTTGCCATTTATTTTTTGTAATGTTTCTTTGTTTTTCAAACGTGGTTGAGTGGAAGAATAGCGCTTTGCTAAACTCCGCCACGTAAAATAAAGACCATTCATTATTTTTATTATTGTTTGTGTTGAGTTATTTTGATTGGTTCACGTTGTTAATAGGCGTGCTGTGGATTCAATGTTGATCGGAATTGTATTCTAGTCAATTTATGGCCTTCTTGAGTACTCATTACCACGTTTTGTTGAATCGTATGATTTTTCCTTCTTGTTCGGATTGTTGGGATGTGTATAGATAGAGAAGCCATTGAAATCTATAAGGATCCCAACGATGCAACATATTATGGACAGACAAAAAGATCTATCAAAATAAGACATGAGGAACACTTAGCACACCTATAATATAGAAGACCAAAAAAATCAGTAGTCGCCCATCATATTTTGTAACAAAACCATTCCAAAGACTTTAATTCATTAATATTACAACACTAATGTTGTCTGCCGCAGTAGCAGACGAAACTTTTGGTTCTAAAGGATGTAGAAAATTCAAAAGTCCGTATCTCTGGAAAGATGTTCGAACTTTTTATCCGAATGAATCCTTGACTCAGATTCATTGTAGCTATTCAACAGAACCCACATTTTCAACGATATTTCAGACTAATACACTAATACACTGGTAATACGTACCAGTGTTCAACTTTTATGATTAGTTGCCTCTCTGAACTGTTTTACCCACAACGGATATAAAGTAAGATAAGCATCCATGATTATATCATCCACCAAGATAGTGAAACTTAGACCTCGAAGTGAAGAAATGCAATTGGCGGGAGAAGGATACTAGATGGCAAATGGACTTGAAACTAATATATGGACCAGACAAGAGAGAAGATACATTTTACTGGCTAGGTGCACCGACAGAAAGACATAATGTATTCTAAAGAAATCTGTTTTTCCGTTAATCAGCTGTCGCCCCCATACGAACGACAACTCTCATAAGTTGAGAAACTTGTGCGAGCTAAGGCATGCCTCTTAGATTTGGAGATCAAAAAGAAAATAGCAAACAACAGCACTAGGGATACTTTTCAAACAACCCACTCTACATCTTATGAGAGAGGCCAAATCATCGTGTTACAAGGGATCAGTGAAAATATAAATTGTTTGAGATGTTGAAGAACGAACATCAAACATGTTCACGGAGTACGAGAGAGTGGAATACTTTTTTTACAAAATTCATGATTATCGTCACAAACCGTGAAGAGAGGATGATTGGCGCAAATGAAGATGGGTCGAATACCGTACTGAGACGGTGACAGAAATCCATGTGGGTGAAAATTCAAATTGTAGCTATTCTTTTGATTTTTTGTTATTTTGGAGCCTTGCATTTATTCATCTGTTCAAGTCTCTGTAAAATATTGCATGTGTTAAGCAAAGGCATTGAAAATTATACCAAGAAGAATATGACAGACATCCATCATACATGTCATGAAAGGGAGAAACGCACTGAGCCATTGCAGATGTGGTGTTCTTTGAAGACTTGGAAAAAATAAAACAGTCAAACGGTATTCAACCCCCTGTTAGTAAACTCTAAAATAATAGACATCACTTTCGGATCGAAAAAATATATATTCCATCTCACCTTATATATCCATTTCAGACACGCAGACGATAGCATCATGTACCCCATCAATGTATGTAGAAACGCTGCTCGCACAGCCGCTTTGACGGAAAACGTTCTGGTGTCAGATATCCAGCTGATGCCCAGTACAGGCTTGGCAAAGAAGTATATCGACATGATCGACACATACAAGTTGACAGAGTGTCCTCATAGAGTTTTCGTGCTTCCAATCTTCGAAGTGGAGTCTACCGAAGAGATTCCTCGTACGAAGAAAAAACTATTACAGCTCGTCCGGGAGGAAAAGGCCGTATACTTTCACAAATTAATTTGCTCCCATTGTCAAAAGTTTCCTGGGATCGAGTCTTGGTTGGTTTCGGATCCTGGGGATGTCGTCAAGGTGAGTTCAGGGGCATATGTTTTCATGACTATTAGTAACCAACCATCTCCAAGCGATTCATTTTGAACATTATTTTCTTTCATATTGAGTACTAATAAGGAGAAACATAACAAATTGTCTCCGAAAAAATTGTATAACGTATCCTATAGTTTGATCTGAACTGATTTTTAACTTGACCTGAGTTATCTAAGTATTACTCCAAATGATGATGTCTTTGCACTGAGCTTTGCACCATTGATTTTTTTGTTACAGCCTTTAACAACAGCTAGAAGAGAAGTGCCTTATCACAGGTGGGAACCTATTTATATCGGCACAAAAAGTGAGCCTTTCTATAATGAAATGTTGTCCTGGGAAGGATTGCAGGATAAAATGTTACAGGTGAGGCTGAATTATCTTTAAATTCCACTCACCATTGCCTCGAATCAACTTTCCATTCTTCAATCAACGGAGATTGCTTGAATCCATCAGCTTATCAAGTTGGTCGAAGATAGTCATTCAAACGAAGGATTGTATTCTTCAATGAACATCATTTGATTGAAGACATTTTCAAAATACTATTTTTAGTAACAATACGAGTATTCTCAGGCTGGAGCTTCAAGAAATTGTTCATTATGCCCTTGTGATGCACTGTTTGAAACTTTTGGTGTAGTAATGACCATTCTGGAGTTCAATCCCATCACCATACCGTTAATTTTAACACCGATGATCACCAAGTGATCATCTTCAAGAGGAAAATTAAACTGATGTAAGACTTTAATCTTCCTGTTAAACTTTAAACCAGTTTATTCTTCCTCTTAAAGACTATCACTTGGTGATTGAAACATGTGTCGAGGTGTTGAAAATAACGGTTTGGTGTTGGGATCAAACTCCAGTAATAGATATGTTCATTATGCTTTGGTACAAACTCACTTGATGTATGGTATAAGTGATTGGCTTAACAAATGCAGAGGGTCTACATATACATGCCGTTTCAACGAAAACTTGACCCCTCTGTAAGTCAGAAACATAAAGTCAGTTACATAAAATGAATGAACGGACGTGTTATCGACAATTTCAAAAAACACGTCAATTTTTATTTCTAGGGGGACTAATTCTGATATAGAAATCGTACCCGAAACTTCACCCCCTGCGGTCAGCAACTACCCCCCAATTTTTTTAATGGCATGGGGGGTCGAGTGATACATCATTTGAAAGGTTTTTTGTCCCTCTATTTTTTCGAAATTGGTTCATTCGTTATTGAGGAATTAAATGTTGAACGTTTTATTTAGGAAAAAACAGAAAATTCGCTGTCTCTCATTTTATTGAGGAAATCAACAATAGTGATATCAATGGCAACACAATCAACGGATAAAGTGTTCAAAATGACCTCCATCTAGTTCCATACAATAATACAGTCTACTATCGAAAGCATTCCTTACACTATCGAAGATGTCTGGAGTCATAAATCTAGAAGACCTGTCGCAGGTCTTCTAGATTTGTAGAATTTATTTAATTAGTAGTAAACGTTTCGTAATGGTCGACAGTGGTAGTTTTTGTTGAATCTAGTTGTCACAGAACAAAAAGTAGATAGTTGGCCACTGCCACTTCTTCACGAATTATTATTCAGTCATCCTTGTTCACTGTGTTCTACTGAAGAAAGAA
>WOGO01009043.1:0-10374 GCA_015342085.1 Leptinotarsa defecta
GTCCGTGTAGGGTATCGAAATGCAGAGGTCAGAAGGGGCGGCAAAATTTGAATAGCCTACTGGCGGCAAATGTGTTAATCCGCCACTTATTTGGTGTAACAAGTTGTTGGATATAAAAACGAATGTAATGGGCTCACCTGAGAAAAAAGAGAGCTCTTATTTTGGTAACAGCTTGCTTTCAGTACATTAAAGACAGATATGTGAACTGCTATTTCCTAGATTTTGATACCAATTGATGACGTATTTTCTCGATACATAATTTCTAGATAACATGTGAGATGAATCTCTCAATTGGGATCTGCATATTGACGGTGTTTATAAGAAATGTAATGCACCATTTTTCGCGATTAACCAAATGAAATTGTTAACAGATAAAAAAGTCTCTTAAATATATATTTTGCAATGGCATATTTCTTTGAATATAAGGTGATGGGGAGGTGGTAGGTAGAGATTTTAATAGAATATTTGTTGCCCAAAAACGAATTATAAGACTAATTTTTTATATCGATATTGTAATTGCTGAAAACATATTCTTATAAGGGGGAATTATTATCAGTCCCATTAGGTATTATCAGTCCCATGCATATAAACAACATATAACAAATATATCCAAATGTGTGACTCATGTAAAAAACAATAGAGCATCTTTTGGAACGAAGTTCAAAAGTTTTAGATATCAATGTATTGGTTTTTTTTAAATATTTTTCGATTTACGGTACCCAGTAGAGGCGTGGTGTATCAAGTGAGGTTTTTTTAATAGAATGAGAGAAATTGCTTTCCATATTAGAATTTCGTTAGAAAAATACTCTTGAAAAATATAAATCTGTATTGTCTTACGAAGGTTAAAAAAATAACGTGAATATTCGAATTTTGCGGGCTCATACATTCGATTAGCGATTTTTTTATGTTGGTTAACTAGTCTTGAATATATATTCACAGGTTAGCATGTTTAGTTTGTTGGTCAGAGGCATTAAAGTTAGAAACATTTTGTTTGTTTAACGATTTTCTGATATCGAAAAAAATTGATCAGAAAACTAGCTTTGAATGTTGTTGAAAATGGAATTCAGTGCCTAAAAACACTTGAATTATTGACAGTGGCATACGGTGATTACACTCTAGTCAGAACTATGTTTACAAGCGTTACAAACTTTCACGAAAGATCGAGAGGATGCTTGGGGACATAACAAAAATTGCATCTCAGAACTGCGTTGAGGATTGAAAAAAACCCTGGCATGTATTATATCTGGGGGGACTACTTTAATGGGGACAAAATAGAAATTGATGAATTAATCAATATTTCTTGAGGAAAACGTTTATATTAGCTTCATTTATATGTATGTTTGTTTGTAACCGACTTCTTTGGACTCAATTTTGACTAACTTCAAACGGGCAGAGGTATTTTAAACTTTGTTCACTTGTCAAGAATCGGTAACAATACAAGTTTATCTCATTATCCTGATCAGGATCGCCAGGACTAATAATTTCCTCACACAGTCTTTGTGTGAGAGAAAGGCAAAAGGTCAGAAATAAAACCATTGCCTTTTTCTTCGACAGTCAGGCGGTAATTAAGACATTCAGTTCATTTCAAGTCTTCTCAAGACTGGTGGGAAGCTGCCTGAGCACACTCAAGGAGCTAAGTACCCAAAATAGGGTCACTCTAGCTTGGGTACCCAAACATGAAGGTCACAAGGGCAATGACGAGGCCAATGTTCTAGCCCGTGAAGGCGTATCCAAGGCTATCATCGGCCAAGAACCCTTCTACGGGGTAGCGAAAGCATGTATAAAGACATCCATAACGATATGGATGCAAGTCGAATCGATAGATTGGTGGAATAAGCTCCCAGGAGAAAGAGTTCATAAAGAAATCATCGCCCAGATTCACAGAAGACCTGCTAAACCACAACCGTAAGATTGTAAGGGTAGTGGTGGGTCTACTAATGGGGGATAGCCGACTCAGGAAACATATGAGCAACATGGGTCTAACCGAAGAAACCCAATGCAGGTTCTGTCAAGAAGAAGAAGAAAACGTACTGCATGTGCTCTGTAAATGCAAAGCGATATGAAGGTTGAGACACGCAAGATGCGGGGTCAGTGTCAAGGCTATGGAGTCTCATCGAAGAGATCAAGCTAGAGCTCTAACAAACAAGGAGCATCACAATAGATCTGGAAAGGTCGCAGTGAATCAGGACATGGGCCAGCTCCCCAACAATCTAATCTAATGGAAGTGAGACAACTATACTGTCTGCGCATGCCTATATATGCCTATATACTAGCTATTACCCGCGCCTTCGCCTGTGTAGGATTTGGTTCGTCACATTGAGTTTCGTGACAGACCATTTCACACAAATAGTTACAATATTTTTTATGAACAATTGTTAACAATATTTTTTAATAAAAAGTATCCTATGATACTTCTAATACCTCCAATAACATGTGTATAAAATTTCGTGATGATCGGTTGAGTAGTTTTCGCGTGAAATCGTAACAAACAAACTTACATTGGCATTTATAATATTGAGTAGGAATATTGAAACAAATGGGCTTGAAATAGCAAGCCAAACTAAAAAAATGAAAATAAATTTTAGTTCGAAAAACACGCTTTAATAGCAACACAAACTTAAAAATAAAAAATTATTCGAAACTAATTTAAGATTGTGTTCAATATCGATAACAAGTCCTATGGCTTGATGTTACTAATGACGAAATCGAAATAAATTCATTTACATAAAACTTAATTTTGTTGTGATAAGGTGTGGGATGCTTTGAATTATATTTTTATGACTCCAATCTGGCAAACAGCTCCTAACCAAGTATTCATAATAATGGATATTTAGCCCCCACGCTTAGTTTCCAATTATTCGCTCCAACAGCTCTAATAACCAAGGAGCATCACAATAAATCTGAAAAGATCGCAGTGAATCAGGCCATGGGCCAGCTCCCTGACATTCCAATCTATAATCTTAGTGAGACATCTATACTGTCTACGCATACCTATATATTTTATGTTAAAACAAATGGGTTTGAAAAACAAGCCAAACTAATAAATGGAAAATAAATAATAGTTCAAAAACTAAAAATACACGCTTCAATAGAAACACAAACTTAAAAATAAAAAATAATTCGAAACTAATTTAAGATTGTGTTCAATATTGATAACAAGTCCTATGGCTTGATGTTACTAATAGCTCTTTTTACTTAATGTGGAGTTGTATTGTTGAATATGAAATTTCGAAGGACCAACCCTTTTGGAAATATGAAAAGGAGATATTGTAATAACATTTTGATCCGAAAAATGAATTTGTTAAAACTGATGTTGAAACTGAAATTGATCACAATAAAATTTATTGAAAATGGTGTTTGGGAAATAATAAACTCAACTACAATTATTTAGGATAGGATTTTTTTAGAAAAGATCAGTTTTTGTGAAGGAGAGGTTTTAGATTTATACAAAAAGTGTGGGAAACTTCCAAAGGACGAAAGAAAGCAATTTAGTCCAAAATAAACTTTTCATAAAAGTGTGTAGATCTTGCATATAAGTTACTTCCAGATGCAAAGTGAAGAGAAAAAAAAAGCTCTCTCCAAACAACTTCTCTTATATAAGTATACCATAAATTACATGAAAGAAGAAACAACTACTTTTATATAAACATTGTATTATGCAAAAATCACTTTTTCCCATTCATTTTCTACTCTAAACAGTCGTTATATAACTGAATTAGACATCATTTTGTATAATACATTGTTCACATAAAAGCAGTTTCGAAAGTACTATTTATTTGGTGTAAGTAGCTGTTTCGAGAGGGCTATTTCCCAGTTTGTATTTGAACGTACCTTCTACTCATGATCTGTAAGGAGTTTATTTTGAAATTAATTGCTATCCTTCTTCCTTTGGAAGTCTACCACAGTTTCTGTGTGAAGATGGAGAAGTAGAAAGCCAAAACCTTTCTCAAAACTTTGTTCTAATAACCTCAAAAAGCTACTTAGTCGGTTATCGAATTCACTTCAAGTTGTTTTTTCTACTTCAGCTTATATTTATCGATGAAGACAGGAAAACCACCCAGTACATTTTTTTTCTCACAAATCAGGTGCAAGATGTTAGCGTAACAATTTCAAATGGATTACATCAAATACGTACTTAAAATGTGTTACGATCATTTCTTTATACTTGAGTGAGAAGCCAAAAACGTATCTTTTTTGTTCGGCCGCTGCAACTTATCTAACTTGGCCATGCTCTAATGAACGCAATAGAAAAGAAAGGTATTGACATACTATGTAGATACATATTATGTAATACAGTCGATGAAAGGAGAACTGTACTAATCATGAATTGATGTATTGAAAGAACTTGCTACCGTGAATCAAATGTAATATGAGGCCACATTTATCAGTCAAGATAGCATGAGAGTATTTTCTTTCATGTCCAACAACAATGTTTTAACTCTCACTATTGAGAAATTCAAAATTTCACACGAAGTAAAATTTGTAATTAGTATTGTCAGTAACATATTTGTGTGAAATGGTTCCTTAGTCGTTATCTGTAATTCAAAGAAGTTCATGCGTCAATATTCTCACATAACGGCCGTCGGGAGGTGATGAGGCGTCTCGTCTCCGACGTCCGGTCTATGTGAATCGGCGTCAAGTAAACAAAAAGTGTAATTTTGAATACACTGATCCTTGTTATTATTTTTTGTAAAAAATGTGGGATGCTTTAAATTATATTTTTATCATACCATAGGACTTATTGTCGATGTTGAACACAATCTAAATTTTTCACATATAGTCAGTGGGCATACTTGAAGACTAGCTATAAATCAAATCAAATAAATGAACAATTCGTTCTGACCAGTCTCAACTCTCTACACTGTAGGTTAATGGACCCACCCGAAAACAACTACTCCCCTGACTAATACCATGAAGGGCGTTGAATTATATCCAACAAGTGTCAGTGCAGGATTTTTCACTGAATATTCCTAGTTATGCTGTTGGCGATACAACTGACGCAATAGATTTTCAATTATTGGAATACGCAGACCGGTTTCGGGGTGTTTGGCCACTCGCCAGTGCACGGTAATGTCTATCATCTACATAAAGTTGATGATTCCCGATAATTGAAAATCGAATTCCTTCAGAGTATCATTCCTAGAACAAGGCTGAAGTGGACAACAAACAACATGTTCGTCATCACCACATCTACCTGTGAACAAGGCGACCAACCGCATATCCGATATTTGCCCAATTCCTCGCATAAGGAAAGAAAAGTATTCACATATAGTCAGTGGGCAAACTTGAAGACTGGCTATAAATCAAATCATCTAAAGGAACAATTCGTTCAGGCCAGTCTGAGCTCTCTACATTGTAGGTTCATGAACTGACGCCCATCAAAAAACTACTCCCCTGGCTAATACCACGAAGGGCGTTGGATATGGTAGCTGAGATTCTCGCGTCAAAATATAAGCATTTTTCAAAAAGTCGATGTGCTTTTTGTTCGTTGAAATCCCTACTTTCTGATGGTGTGAAAAAAATATACATTACTATAGTGAATGTTCTCAGAAAATGCAAAAAATCTAACAAAACTCGAATTCCATTTTTTTTAATCATTATGTACACTTTTGACCTATTCATTCAGATTTACACTTTATTTACTTGAATTGAATAGCACTGGCCGATACTTGATGAAAATCCATATTTAAAAAACTAATAAATAGAGTTTATTCTATGATTTTCACTATAAGGGTTTTACAAAAACCGCGACACGTGTTTCACTATACAATAGCTTCTTCAAGCATTACTCCATGTTTAATTACAATGCACTTCCCTTTTAAGTGTCACTGTCCATTAGTTTTGTGTCGCTTTTGATATAAATCAGTCCCGGGATTCCACCAATATTATACTGAAATCTTTCAAAATTTTGAAGAGGGTTCATTTTTGAATATAGTTCGTTGTACAATACGAAATGGTCTGTCACGATGCCCTGAAAAATGTGGACCTAAGAAAATATTTGATAGCTTTCTCAACAATTATAAAGAAGTTTTGAAATGACCCTGATTGAAAATATAGATATTATATAAATTGAAAGAAAACAGTTGCACGAGATTTTGGCTTTCTAATTTTAATCGTATATGCATAAAAATGTTAACTAGATGTTATCTAGTGTTAAAAGTGTTGACCAGAAGTTATCTAGTTAACACTTTACTGTGCTTTCATCATTTAATGATTCATTAAGAGACGAAAATATTCGAATTACAGTCTTGATCAGCTCATGTCTTTGAATTGATTTTGAATGAAACTTACATGAACTGTTTTTATAAAAGATGGTATATTTCAATTTAGCAGAAAGTTTATAATATGAAAGTAAAAATGAAGTCAAAAAATAAACCATTTCTTGAAAAAAAAATTATGAATTCGCCGGATCTGTTGGATTATTGTTGATATATTAACCTATGAAATTTTATGTTGAATAGTGTATCAAATGAGAAAAACAATATATTCGTTTTAGTATTATTTAGTAACTTTGAACATGGATAAATCAGACAAACAATTGCTACCTCAGACATATTCATACTGTACCTACGTGTCCAGTGAACACGCCTGAGGAAGCTATTGTATAGTGAAACACATGTGTAGTTTGTAAACTGTTCAGAGTGAAAATGTCACGATAAAGTGTTTCTTGAATACATCAATTTCACATGACGAGAATTCTAAGAAAAAACACTTTGGTTTAGCCAATCACAAATCTATCGCTCAACGATGAATGATGATATTCTTTAATGATATATATTTTGAAAATATACAAGCGTAGATTTGATTACCAATTGAATTGTATTGTTGAGGCTCGATCGAACATCAGAATAGCTACTATTGAAACCAAACTTGAAATAAGATAGACACCGGATGCTAATCAAATATTTCAAGACGAACTGGAACAAATGGAGGAGAAAAAGAAAGTTGGAGGTTTCATTATAGTTGCGGTAATTGCAAATATCTTTTTGGAAAATTAACTTTAACAACTATCAAAAATTTTAAATAATAAATGTTTTCAACGAGAAACTAGCCAAGATAATAGAATGGATTATCCTTATTGGGAATCACTGTAATATTAGCAGTACTTGTTCTTAGATAATTAACATGTTAGAAATATCGTCAAAGCGATGATATAATATAATTTTTTAGGAGGTGAAAGTTTCATCACTACTCATTGAAATGTGATACAGTAATATAGCGAAATGGCGAAACCCAAATATATTATATAGGATATTCAAAATACGTGAAATAAATTAAAAAGGGCATTTTTGTATCCAGGGCATATTTTTTAAAATAGCAAATAAATGTTATTCATATATTTTCAATGTGACATACCATGTTTTTTAGGTATCCATCAAAACCATTTTATTCAATGCGGACCTGGATACTTTCTCACCTCGTTAAATGCACATGGTATATCACAAAGTATGATTCAACAATTGCATGCAGTTCGATGTTCCTATTATCATTACATAAGGGTTAAAGTCGATCAACATCCAAATAACATGCTGATTATTAAAAATATCAGTTGAAAGGTATGTTTGGTACTTATCGAGATCTTTTCATTTCAAATCATCCTGTATATTTTTCCACGAAAATTTCTATACATAGGGAAATACTTTCCAACAAAGATATCTATCATTTGACATGTTATACTTTCTGCAAAAATTCTGCCAGATACTATATTACTGACATATTTCATAGTGTGACAATTTTCAAGTATTATGAGTGTCCAATTTCAATGGGTTGGTTTCCTTATCTCTTATAGTATAAGGCTTTGGGGTAACTCCAGCCCAACTTTTAAAATTTTCAAGTGTCATGAAAAAGCTACATGGATAATTGCCAGTATTGGTTTTCGTGACTTTTGTTTGGTGAATTGAAAATCATGAAAGTCATGTTTTCTGTATATATCTACGAGTCTCTCGTACGAATTCATAAGACTATTTCAAAATTTCAATCTCAACACAGGAAATAATAATCACCTGATGTTGACCCAGTTAAGGCTTTCTACATCAAAACTCTTTTTACACTCTTGACGAATTATAAACTTTGCACCTGTATTGCTACAACAATGAGTTATTATATTATTATTGCTGAGGTGTGTACAGTTTTCTGATTCGGAATGGTGTTCCAAGCTTCTGAGAAGCAGCCTTTGCAATTCGAGCGACATGATTGTGTCAAGACATATTGGTGTCCATTTCAACCCCCAACAAACTCATCGAAGCAGAAAGCGAAATTGTTTGAACTGACATTATTATATCCCGTTCGGAAACATTTATCTCTTTGGAAAACATCGATGCCTAGGTTTTTGTGGCATTGAATTGAACCTGGATACTTTCACCCCAATTCGAAATCACATATATCCTCGTTAAAATATACAATCTCCTGCTGCCCGTAAAGATGTGCATCCCCAGCCGATGTCCTAGAATCCAAATGGAATGTCGCCAGCAAAGCCATATATTTGATTCCAAGGTTTTCGAATATGTCGTTGATACACAATAAAAATAGGGTTGGAGACAATATGGATCCTTGGGAACCACCAGTGTTGATAGTGTATTCGAGAGATATCCATCGACGGCCACTTGCAGAGAAGGTTCTTTCAGGAAGCTGGAGAGCCATAGACAGAAATGATCCGACATCCACAGTATCAAACTTTGGCCAGCAAACTCCCATGCCACACACGGTCAAAAGACTTACAAATATCAAGCGCAACAGTTCTTGATTCTCTATATTCCTCGATTGCGTTTTTCCATATATGAGTGACATGCGATAGAATGTCGCCTGTTGATCTTTGTTTTCGAAAACCATATTGATGATCGCTCAAGATGTTAAAACCATCCAAATATTTAAGGATATGGAGGTTTACGGCTTTCTTCATGATTTTTGGTGTCACTGATAGCAAAGCGACTGGTCTAGTTATTTGGAAGATATTTCTTGCCCTTTTTGGGAATAGGCTGGAAGTGACAATATTCCAACAATATGGAAAAACCCCTTTCTTGAAAAGTCTGAAAAATAATGGTGCGCACTTTTAAAGTACGATGACAGACACTTCATCAGTACCAGACGCCTTGTTGATAATGAGCTGTTTCAAAATTCGCCTGACTAGACGTTGTCGAAAAGTAATTTCCCGAATTGTGGATTCTAGTGTGAAAATAGTGGGTGTTGCCTTCCCCAGAAAATCAACTGTGGAGTGGGACTCAAATCAACCAGCTGGTAGATTTACTTTTTCTATGGCTGTTGTTGCTATTGAACCATCCGCTTGTGTTAGTGGTGAAATTGTGGATTTAATAAAATTTTTATTAACACTGTGAAATTCTTTGCTTTCATTTATTCTAAGTTTGCAGCTAGCTCGCAATTTTTGTTGAGCCAAGGTTTGCCATTAGAAGTTCGTTTCATTGAAAAAGCACAGACTTCAGAAGCACAAATCGATGGATCATTAGAGCTGAAACAAACATCTAGCTAGGAGAAACTTCGAAAATTGTTTTGAAATTCCTCCCACTCAGGAGATCGGTAATGCCAAGTTTTGTGCGGCTTAGATTGTTCTCTAACATTTATCGATAATTCACTCAATACTGAAATGAGTTTGTAGTCAGAAGATCCCAATGGTGATCTCACGGAGACTGTGTAAACTTCTGGATTGGTTGCTAGGTATAGATCCAGAAGACTAGCATATTATCCATCACTGTCAGGAAGTAGCTATAGTAGCTATATATCTATCTGTTGTTATTTGATTGATATTAAACTTTGGGTCATTACTAAAGTACTATCCATAAATAACAAAGGAGTACTGAAAAATAATTTGACAGTGAAAACTCATTTGTTGTATACAGGGTGTAACTAAATAGGTGTAAAACATTTGAGAAGGTGATTCATCATCGAAAAAAAGATAGGATCTTTCATATAAAAGAATTTCATTGGAGCATCCCTTGTTAAGATACAGCCCCTTGAAGGGGGTACATAAAATTTGTATAACAATTTTTTTCACAAGCACTAAAAAAGTAACAATATTAAAATTAACCTACGGTTTTGTACTACCAAAAAGACACTTAACCAATAATTTATTTGGTTTACCCCATGGTTGTAAGGGGTGGAAAAGGCAACCCCTAAAATTTATTCCCAATGTAACTTTTTGTCTTGATATTTGTTTGCCATTTGAAAATGTATTTCCGATAGCCTGTTTCATTCTAAACAAAAAATGTTTCTTGGATTTTTTGTCCAAAATAAACCAATTCGCAGCAAAACATTATTTTAGGAACAACTACAGAGATACATCGTCATAAATGCGAAAATACAAAACTAATCTATCTAGTAGGTCGCTATTAGCGATAGTGACAATTAAATTGGTATGACGCT
>WOGO01009044.1:0-10374 GCA_015342085.1 Leptinotarsa defecta
TCGCGAGTGGCGGACAGTGTATATCACTTTGGCCAACCCCATTCAGGTGGTAGGTGCATTTTGAGCATTTCAATCAGTCCTGAGAGTTTCATCGTTCCACCTCGAATATTACGAAAGATACGGGGGTATTTCCATGAGAAGTGAGACACACTGTATATTGTCTCCAACCCTCTTTTTGTTATATATCAAAGATGCATTGGAAAAAACAAGAATCCAATTTATTGCTTTGCTGAAGATAGCACTCTTGTTTCTTTATTCCATTTGGATTCCAGGACTTCGGCGGCGGATGCACATATTCAGCGGCAGGAGGTTGCACATCTTAATGAGGACCTGAAATTAATTTTGAATTGGAGTGGAAATAACGAGGCTCAATTCAATGCCAACCCAGGCATTGGTTATCTCCAAAAAAATAAATGTCTCCGAACCGAATACAGTGCGTGTCTTTAAAGTCCCCCACCCCTTTTTATATTTTGAATGGGTCAACTCAAAATATTGAAATTTGAGATAATGAAATTATTACATGAATACTTTATTTTGAAGTGAAGCTGTCAGAATAAAAGAAGAAAAATCAAATGGAAAGGGGGGGTATTCTGACACATCATTTTGAAGATCCTTACGATTACTTCACAACCCTAGAATATAATGTCAATATCTTCAACTACTACCTACAAAATGGCGGAACTTTTAATATTTGTCTGAATTCATTGACATTCAACTGCATAATATGAGTTGATAAGCTTGAGATTAGTTCAGAAGACGCTCGAAATGGTTGCCTTGAACTTCTTCACATATGAACAGCCTATTCGATATTTCACGCCGAACATTTTCGAAGACAGTAACGTTAATATCTCTACAAATATTCATTATTTTCTGTCGTATATCCGATATTGACGCAGGTTCAGTTTTGTATACCGTTTGCTTCAAATAGCCCCATTAAAATGTCCAAAGGTGTCAAATCTGGCGAGCGGGCTGGCCATTCTGTAGGCTAATCCAACGACCAGGAAGAGTAGTATCCAAATAGTTCCTTACTTGTCTGGAGTGATGTGGTAGTGCTCCATCTTGTTGGAATACAATGTCCATATCGAAATCATTAGGATTCGCTTCGACGATTTCAGTGATGAGAGGGTCAACAGTAGTTTTTAGCATATTCAAATACAGTTCCCCTGTTAACTTTCAATCAATGAATAGAGGTCTTTCAATACAGTTTCCTAATATCCCTGCCCAAACTTTAATTTTTTCTCGATATTGAAACAAATATTGTGGAGATAGGTAGGATGCCTAGCAATGGTATCCGTCATGATTTCGCAGAATTCTGTTCTTCAATCACGTTCATCTTCAGTTAATTGGTGTACCATTTTAATTTTGTATGGATGATACCTAGTCCTCTTCAAAAGTCTCCACACAGTAGAAGGAGACACCTCACAAACATTCGCGACGGAATAAGTAGACTGTTTAGGATTTACAACCATCTCACCAATCATTTGCACGTGCTATTCTTCTGGAATTGACGGATGACATGGGAACTTTTTGTTATGTACACTACCGGTAGTTGCGAATTTGGATACAAGTTTTTTCAAATATTTTCTGCAGATAGGACAATTCGGAAAACGTTCATTGAAAATCCTTTCGCTCTCGTGAAAGTTACGCGTCGCACCGTAAATGAAAATCGCTTCAATTTTTTTCTTTCAATGGACAAGAATTGACCATTTTAGAGATTGTTGACGTGGTATCTTTCTACTAATAAAATAGAAAACTAAATGGGAATATTATAACTGAACAATGATGTTCATTGTCATACTGACATTTTTTTTGTCATTTTTATAAACAAAAAATAACTTATCAAACCTCATCGTATTGTTGGAATCGCCATATGGCAGATAAAATGGAATATTTTTTTTAAATAAATTATTAAATGTTTCGCCATTTTGTAGTAGGTGAAGATATTGACTTCATATTGTAGGGTTGTGAAGTATTCATCAGAAGCTTCAAGACCTCCCTTTCCATTTGACTTTTTTCCCAGATGGCGCCCAGTCGCCATCTTGAATGTATCACTTGTCAATTTCATTTCAAATTAAAGTATTCATGCAATAATATCAATACCCCAAATTTCAATTTTTTGAGTTGACCCGTTCAAAAAACAAAAGGTGGGTACATTAAAGAAATTCACTGTGTAATAATGTTAGGTCAGACAATTCCAATTTCGGCTTCAAAAAATTTGTTGAGGGTTAAAATGGACACCAATATGTTTTGGCACAATGGTGTCGCTGGAATTGTGAAGGCTGCTTCTCGAAAGCTGGTAACACTGTTTCGAACTAGAAAACTGTACACACATCAGCAAATTTTGATGGTTCATAAAGCTCAGATCAGACCTTCTTCAGAGTATTGCCCGCATGTATAGAGCTGGGCTTCTAACCATACTGTGTAACTGCTGGATTTCATCCAGAAAATAGTCATCAGTCTGATCGGAGACGCGAACTCCACTGTTCAAAAACTCTTCCATTTGGAGAACTGCATTTATGTGAAATATACTTGTGAATAAACCTGAAAACGATTTTCCAAATGGATTTAATCTCCAGCGATTCAAATCCAATGTGAATCACAACTTTCGTACAGGTACCACTTTCAGAGCTCCTTGAGGATTTTCTTGTAGTGCTTGTGTTTTGCCCTTCAAAATCACCTTTCAATAAGGCTTTCACAAAATATACATTTATTTGTCATATCATTGGAATATTGTAGGATTGTATTCTTATTACAATTCCTGGTAGTTAATTATGTCCACTTGGTTTTGCAACGATTCTCCTTTCAATATTTTCTGAAAGAAGTAAAGGATGCTCACTCAACAACTGAAATCGTCAGTTTGTTTATCATGTACTAACACTCTACTTACCCATCCATTTGAATTTATTGAAGCGTTTTCGTTTGAATTGTTATAATATTTTAGAAATTTTTAATATTTTTCATTTGAGATTTAGTTTCAAGAAGAGAACTACCTACAGGATTTAGGAAAACATATTCTCTTTTTGAAAGGTTCACAATGCATAAACTGGTGCTGGTTGCGTTGGGTCTGAATGATTTTGGAAAACGGGAAAAATTAAATTTAAACTATTTATTTGAAAATTTTGGATATCTGCATTATTCCCACTAGTCTAATATAAAAATATTAGAGTGGCTTTTGTTTGAAGGTAGTTGACAACGTTTTTTAGTGCATTTCATTAGTTTGGACTTCCATTGTCTACTATGATATAAATTGATTTGAAATATTCAAAGAATCTGTAAAGCAATTGAAAAATAACAACTATATTAATAAAAAAAAAACTGAAATTAAAATGAAATGAAATACAAGCAAAACCAAGAAAAACAATCAAAAAGAAAATTGAACTGTTAACACGAGATCAAAATTCAAAAAGAAATTATTAACAAGGAATGAAACGTAAAAGTCAAAAAGATTCCAAACCAAGGTGAATCACGACGTTTCGATTGTTAGTATCCACAATCGTCTATAACTGGATTCATTCCTTCGTGATCTGACTATTTAAAATGAAAGCACTCGAATGACCCATAAATAGTCAGATCTCTGACTTATCACCCGAAGACTTTTGTGGATATTAACAATCGAAAAGTAGTGAATCAACTTGGTTTGGAATCTTTTCAGTTTTAAATCTTCATTTCTTGTTAATAATTTTTTTTCACCTCGTGTTAACAGTTCAATTTTCTTTTTGATTTTTTTTGGTTGTTGCTTGTGTTTTAATTCATTGTAATTTCAGTTTTTTTTGTTTAATATTATTGTTATTTTTCAACTAATTTTTTGAAATTTTCTAACAGATTTTTTCAGGTATTTCAAATCAATTTATTTCATATTAGACAATGGAAGTTCGAACTGATGAAATGCACATCAGAGTGGCTACTGAACAAGTCACTACTTGATATTTCAGATAGTATTTTTTCAAAATATTCAAATAAATATTGATAAGAAAATTCGTCAGTAACTGTTTGGTTGACACTATCTGAGAGTCCGTACTGGTTGCTTCATTGACAATAGTTCTATAATATAATTTTCATCAATATTTTCATAAATTGAAATTTTCATTTCAATTCAGTGGGTTACTTAGTTACACCTGCCATATAGGGTAATATATAGAAAATGGAAAAATAATTTACTTCCTTCAGAATCATTTGCCCGATATTCCTATTTCTTGTTATCCTCTAGAGTTCTATTTTCTCAAATATGTGTACCACTAAACCCATCATCAAGCGAAAAATGGCCAACTCCCGCCAAACGGTCATCTCCCACTGAACCAGTGAAGCGAAAAACAATGGAAAGCGGGGATAAGTGGAAGTACTCGAACGAACCTTAAATAGTCATCTCTCGGAGGAATCAGTCCAGTCATCATTCGAAGACGATTGTAGATACTGACAATCGAAACGTCGTGAACTAACGTGGCTTGGAATCTTTCAACTTTTTATTTTTATTTTCATTTTCATTTTTATTTCTTTATTTTTATTTTTTGTTCAATCGTTGTATTTTCACTTGTATTTTATTTCACTATTATTTCATTTCAGGATATTTTCTGCTCAATATAATTGTTATTTTCAGCAATTCATTTTTAATTCTTTGTTTTTTAATTGTTTCGGGGAATTCAAATCATTTTATATATTAGACAATGGAAGTCCAAACTAGCGAAATGCCATGGGGGATATTATAATTTGGGAAGCGATATTTCCGAGAGTTGATTCCTGGTTTGCTCTGATGACTTTTCAAAAAAAAGATACTGTCATTCGTTTTTGTCTCTCTATAAGTCATAGTGGACAATCAGAAATTGTCTAGTCTTGAGCTCGATATCAAGTTGTTCGGCGCGTGATTCATTGTATTCTCTGTCTCTATTGATTCAAATATATTTTTTTCTTCGAATCAGAAATCGGTAAGGAACTCTTTGATGCTGAACAGAATATTCAATGAAATGAATTGGTATCGATCACCGGAGAACTGCTTTCACAGGATGCATAAACCCATTCTTGACAAATATCGCAAGCATATCAAATTGCTGTGTGGTCTAGGAATCCTATTCCGCGATGAAAGCACGGCTGAATCGAATCATCCTGTACGTTGTTAGAATCCGACAATAACTTGTTCTTCAACATCTTTACCAGGGAACTACTGTTCAAGTTGTTATTATTGGATTCAACATTTTTCTGCCAAACTTCCGGTGAAGCAACGTCCATATTTCTTTCGGTGTTCTCGATTCTTAACGGTCCATAAAGATGTATAGGTAAGATATTTCTTTATGAATACAGTCGGATATTTACGAATGAAATATTGATTTGGTATGAAGCAACTTCTTGAAAGAATTTGGTTAAAAGGCTGTTATTGAAAAATTGATGGTCTTTGATATATTGTTTTTCTTTTATTACATATCGATTCGGGATAACAGCATCGTCTCCGACAATAGAATCATAACCGCAACAAATATTTGTGAGTGAATGTAAACATGATTTGAAGTGGGGTGTTTCAATTAGTGAATTCAAAAAAACGTATGAATCTTCAAACCATCTTCAAAATTCATTCTATTCATCAAGTTTGAAGGCTGCAATATTTTTTGCGAATATTCTTGAGCTGTTTTATCTGTGTTGTATTACTTCAAATCCTCTGACATTATATATCTTATGAATACCCTACATTTTGTTTTATGAAAGAGAAGACATTGACAGATCAACATCTTCAGATGATGTGATGCTGCAGGTTATTCCGGGTTTTCCTGCAACTGAAAAAGCGAATGCCCCACCAGAATCAATGAAGTCGCCCCGGAGTACCAATTAATTTCTGTTGTTGTTTTATAATGTCGTTATTTGTAATTTGGAAGTCTTATGAACATGATTTGGACTTAGAAATCACATCGAATGTGAGTTCTAGATATTCTTGGAGCCCCAAATGGTAACTTGCTTAGCGAAACGCACGTTGAGAGACATTGTTTTTGTTCTGGTGGGGAAAAAGTGTTTTCAAAAGATTCTCTCTCACTATTGACCAATTTTATATCTTTCACTCAGTATTGAATATGCTGTTCATTCACTTCATTGAATACGTAATCATTGCATATCGGATCCCTTCATCATTTGTTGGAACACTAAATGAACACTAAATTGATATATGGATCACCTTGTTCTTCTTAATTTTGGTATTCATCTTTTGATATGATAAATGTATTATCAGTGTGCCCAAAAACATACTCCACCAACTCTTGGGAGTCGGTTGTATTGAATTTACAGTGGCGTCATTTAATTTCTCGCATTCTCTACATCAAAATCTCTCAATTTATACCTATATCATAGAAGTGCATGAAAATAATCACTACGCAATTTCGAGGGGTTCTACATATTGGACTCAAAGTGCAGCCGTGTTATATTCTTTCTTATTTTCATAGGACTCTCTCATTTCATACTCATATCATGAAAGTGCAAGAAAGATTTCTTCAAAATTTTCGCAATTTTCGATGGTCTACCATATTCAAGTCATAATCAAATCAAATCAGTTTTATTTTCAGAGATTTTACAGCATGGGAAAAGTCAATGATAGTAAAATATAGAAATTCACAATACAAATAAATACGTTACACCACTTATTCCGCTCATCAAACACTTTCCTTTGACATCCATATTATAGAAGTTATTGTGGAAATTATAAATCAGCCTTTGTAATCGTCTGCCGCACTGGATTGAAAATGGCGGCACTCAGGTGAATTATCCTGAGTGGATGGAATTTAAAGAGATTATGTCAAATTCAACCAGCAAAATTTATTTACGGACATCTTAACAGGTGAAAGTGATTGAATTCTTGTGAGTGAAGAAAAAAAGTATTGTTTCTGTTTGATACCTGAAGGATGTGATTTCGTAAAAGTCTGTTGTACTGGTGCAAAAATAATCAAGATAGAACTGGAAACTCTTGCATATAATAATATAAAACAAACATTGTTTCCAAACACCATTCAGATTGGTGCCTCAATGATGTGAAACAGACAATACCTGTCTGAAAAGTGCTTTATAGCGGAACTAGTTGTTTTCCAATTTAAAGTTTCTGATCCTATTCCTCACTCAATGTATGTCTAGTGAATACACATGAATATTTTCGAATCATTTTTCACCTACCTGCTTATATTTGGTTCTATATAGATGTTTCTATGTCAGATGGAACGTATTAGTTTTGAGAAAGACTTAACAGTTTTCTGAAAGCCCTTCTGAAGTCCATATTGAAAATGGTATATATGACAGGATTGAGTCCTGAGTTGATATAACCCAACCAAGTGATAACATTCGTTAATGCTCTTGAAGGACAACATGACGGACAGAACGGAATTATCACGTACATAAGGAAAAAGGGTAACCAGCATACGACAAAAACACCCATAATGATACCAAGCGTTCTTGCTGCTCGTCTCTCTTTAGAAAGTGATATTCTCTGTTTTTCCTCTATGAACTGATAAACAAATCCAGGTTTTTTATTGGAATCACTGAGTACTACTTTTGGACTAGGTTTCGAGTTGGAGATCGTTATGGTAGTGGTTGAACTACAAATTCCCTTATTCTCACATTTTGAGGGATTCGAGTCTTTCCTTCGAGAGCAGGATGAATTGTCTCCAAAATCAGTTAGAGAATCTTCATGAGTCAATATCGGTTGAAGAGTATTTTTATCAGATTCGTTCGATTTGTCCTTTCTCAAAGATTTATCTCTAGATTTACCATTCGCTTCGAACTCGTTATGATTGGTTTCGCTACTGACACTTTCACCATCGCGATGATCGTCTTTGTTTTTCATTTTGCTCATATTTTTAGATAAGTTGATTTTCGCTGCTTGGGACCTTTCTCTCAGCCTTCGTTTTGTCGCAATGAATATTTCTACATAAACTATTGTCATGATGAATAGGGGTATGAAAAAGGAACCAGAAGATGAATAAATCACATAACCTTGGCGTTTTGTGAGCATACAAATTTGTCTTTCTGCGAATACATCAGATGATGGCCAGTCATTCCACCCAATCAAAGGAGGTGAACTGATCAAAAGTGATAGCACCCATACGCCTGCTATCATAACCAGTACTCGTTTAACTGTCCTTTTTTGAGCATAGTTTATAGGATCTGTTATAGCCCAAAACCTGTCGAGGGCAATTGCACAAAGATTCAAAATGGAGGCAGTGCAGCACAAGACGTCTGATGTGAGCCACATTTTGCAGACATGGATACCTGAAAAAAAAATTGTTTTCGTAAACATAATTCAATTCATCGATTATAAATGATAATAACTACAGTAATATTACAGTAGCAGAAGTAGTATATTGTATGCCAATAGAAAAAATGATATTGTAGGTACGTCATATAGGTCCCGTGGGTTGGGCTACCTATCGGGCGCGTCCCCAGGTGGCGGATAGGGGAACGGCCAGGGGACTGGAGGACCTGTCCGGGAAGCCAATGTGGCCTTACGGACGGGGTTGCCGGACTCCTGGTCGGTGGCAGAAATAAGTAGGGTGAGGGGAACTAAAACCCCCCAAAGCCCCCCAACGCGAACCAGCCTACCCAAGCTAAGGTGTGAGGATTCGTGCCGATAGCTGAATGGCCGTAGGGCGATATGCGGTTACGAACGATCCCCTTGAGGAACAGGGCGAAATCTCATTGTAACTAGCCTTCCTCTAGTAATGCGGGGCTCTGCCAGAGGTGACCAACCCTTCCCTTGCTACTCGTGGACACGTACATGAACACTAACGAAAGAAAAAGCAAAAACATTATCAATCCCGAGGCTGGACAGCAATGCTCACCTCAATCTAGGGCGGGAGCTGGGGATGAGAAATGTTCACCCCAAGCTACCGCTCAGAAAGAGGCTGGACATGGCAGACCACCTCGCGACAGAACGCAAAGACCAAGGCGTAAGCGTATTAGAGGCGCCGAGGCTAAGAGGGGAAAGAGAGCGAAAGAGGCAGGAGTGCCAGCAACTATATGAGTGCACCCTCCCCATCTCCCACTCCATCTCCAACAAGGGCATCTCTTGCGGAGGGCGCCAAGAGCTCCGCCTTGGAAAAAGGCAAGGAACCGGCTGCCACTGCAGGAAAGTGTCCTCACGCGAGTACCTCCAAGGAGGGAATCCGAAGAAGGTTGAAGAAGCTGCGCAGCGACAGTAATGTCGCTGCACTTTCCAAAACCTTCGTGGAGGCCGCCTTGAGATATCTCAAGGTATGGGTAACCTTACCCATACGGTAAGGTTACCGCAGAACGAGAGAGTCTCATCAAAAAACAACTGTTGGAGGAGCTGGACAAGATCATCTTCTCCACCTCCAGCAACAACAGCAAACCGCCCACGTTCAAGTCGTGGACATACTCCGGTGAAATCATCAGAGTGGTCTGCGATGACGACGTGACGCTAGGGTGGCTGAAGAAAGCCACAATGATTATTAAGCCATGGAAGGAGGCATCACTTGCGGTCGTCAGTGTGGATAAGTTCCCAAAGCTCACCAAAGCCTCACTCTGGATCCCTGAGGACGTCCACAAGACGACATCCGGTGGAAAGGAGAGGGTTCTGGGTCAGCTGAAGGCGCAGAACCCTGACCTGACGGTAGCAAGATGGTGCACTTTCCATTATGAGGTTAAGAGAAACCCACAAGGACACCTCTTCGTTTTCGGGATCGAAGACGATGATATGGCTGTCCTAAAGAAAAAGTCAATGAGGTTAAGCTACGCGTTTACCTCACTGACTATTAGGGTAACAAAAAAAGAAGCAGAGGGTACCTCTGAAGACCCTAGGTCCTAGGAAGTCAAGCCACCTGAATTGGATATTGACCCCAAGGACACCATGGGTCCCGAAAAGGAAGTCTCTGAACAGATGTCAGTCGATTACCTGACGGAGGGGGCACCCAAAAACAGCGAGGCTACCTCCTACTTAGCGGGGGAGCAGATGGACCTCTAAAGGTAACTTTGAATCCAACAACTGTTTCATGGGCAAGGACGTTGGAAAAAAGTAAACATAATACGAAGCAACCTCCAACACAAAAAGGCGGCAACGGCAACACTATGTCGCCACCTTCATGTATTGGAGGAGGCAATAGCTTTGATCCAGGAGCCCTGAATAATAAAGACCAAAATTACTGGTTTCAGTAGCCTAACTGGTCAAATTTTCACCTTACCAAGCAACCAGCAACCTAGGACGGCTGTCTAGGTTACTAGGAAATACAGAGCGTTTCCAATGGCACAATTCAGCACCTCAGATCTCACTGCGGTTAAAGTTGAATGTCCAGTTGGGAAAAGCAAATATATGGCGTTGATAATCGCATCGGTGTACCTCCCTTCAGATGCAGCCACCCTACCACCGACCAGAGAAATGGAAGTACTAGTGGACCACTG
>WOGO01009045.1:0-10374 GCA_015342085.1 Leptinotarsa defecta
CACATCTTCACCGGCAGCAGGAGGTTGCATATCTTAATGAGGATCTAGAAGTGATTTCGAATTGGGGTGAAAGTAACCAGGTTCAATTCAATGCCACAAAAACCCATGCATCGGTTTTCTCCAAGAAGATAAATGTCTCCGAACCGGATATATTAATGTCAGGTCAGACAATCCCGTTTTCTGCTTCCATAAGTTTGTTGGGGGTTAAAATGGACACCAATATGTCTTGGCACAATCATGTCGCTGAAATTGCAAAGGCTGCTTCTCAAATGCTTGAAACACTATTCCGAACCAGAAAACTGTACATACCTCAGCAACATTTGATGCTTTATAAAGCTTCTATGGAGTATTGTTCTCATGTATGGAGCTCTGCCCCCAAACATACCCTGAAGTTGCTGGATTCCATCCAGAAAAGAGCCATCCGCCTGTTTGGAGACGATGACATCACGTGCAACCTTGATAGCCTGGAACATCGAAGAAAGGTTGGAGATTTGTCTCTCTTCTATAGATACTTTCATGGGAGATGTTCAAGTGACTTGGCACATTCAATTCCTCCAAGAGCGGTACATAACAAAAATACCCGACGGATTGTGGCTGCTCATCGTTTTGAGGTGCAACTCAGTACACCTCGAACTTCACTGTTTACGAACTATTTCATCTGGAGAACGCTGGAGATTAAATCCAAATGGATTTAATCTCCAGCGTTTCAAATTCAATTTGGGTCGCTACTTTTGCATAGGCACCACTCTGAGAGCGCCTCAAGGATTTTAGTGTAGAGCTTGGGTTTTGCCCTTTGAAAAAACAAAGTATTGGCAATTCTGAATCGGTAATACTTGGGAAGTTTTGCACCCCCGTCGTGTTTACAATCTATATCTCAGATAATATAATTTTCATCTCTGAAAATGATATTTCACCTGTGACTATTTTTCCTAGATTTTTGGAATTTTTTTTTGAGTTTTTCACTTTGATGAAGTCATCGAATAAGCTGAAGGGGTAAAAAATTAATATTTTAGAAAAAAATGAACAGCTTCAATGTATAAAGTACAAAATCTCTTTCTCTATCGATCAGTGTATACCAGGACACAGTAGAATGAATATTTATTGGGATATGGAGCCAAAAAACCACATGACATGTAAACGGAAAAAACTTTTGAAACATCCAATATTACTTAGAAGTCATCTGACTTGTCCGTTTCTCACAAGTCTCAAATTGATTCTTAGTGAGAGAGGTAATTTGAACATATTCCCTGTCGAATGAATACAAAACAAGCACTTTTCCCAAAGACCAGAACTCGACGTGCGTTTCACCAACCAAGTTGGTATCTTTAGGAGATGATGAAAACTAATTATCGACACTAAAATGGCGCTCAATTTATATCCAACGCTAATGTGAATCGGAAACTTCAATTATTTGGAGTAGATATTTGAGGGAAATGTGTTTGTAAAAGTTTCTGCTAATTTCAACAGAGTGATTCACAATTTGCTATTTTCAGACTTTCAAATTACGAGTTTTCCGCAAATTATTCTGTTTTTCCCCTACAGGAGAGTAGTTTTTCGAGATTACCAACGGTATCACAAAAAGTACTTGTGTTGCAAAAATTTCCTCTTTGATTTTTTGAAAAGTAAAATATGGTTTTGAGGAGCCCACTGTAATGATTCATTAATCCATATACGTTTCGTTCATTGCGAGATGACTCTTAAGGCATGAAACTATGCCGCATGCGGCAAGCTTAAATATGCGATACATGGATACTCGTCAAAAGTTATTACTATGATAGCTAACAATCCTTTGATGCGACAGTTTAAAACTGACCAAAGGGGTTCGACCCGTATGGTTAAAGGTATAAAAGTAGTATGGATGAAAATGTAACGGTACTCTGTCTTCACTAGCTATACCATAACATGTTCCTAGTTACGTTCGAACCTTTTATTACAAATGAATTCTCACCACACGAGTACGTGCGTCAAAGTGTAATGAATAAAATGCAACAGTACTTATGAACCGTACTCGCCGTTAAAAATTAGATATATCAGACAATGATTTGTTCTACTGAATGGAGCAGTATTCAACTCTTTTTGAAACTCCATGTGGAAGTCAATTTCAAATTCATGTCAGCTTTTGCTTCAATCGGGAGATGCCAGGGATTTGAAAACAAAAAACAATATCTGCGATTAATGATCACTTCATTAACAAAATATAAAATATAAAACGTAAATAAATAACAGACACTTAACCTTATCTATATTTATCTTACATCTAAAACACAGATCATGCAGAGAAATTAATAAGCATTTGATAATGAAAATATATGATGCATGTATTACATATTCATGAATATTCTTAGAATGAAAAAGTGATAAAATATACATTATCTGTAATATTACAATTTAAGAAGGCAATATTGAGTAGCAGGATTATACCAACAATGAAATCATTAATTTATTCATCTACCTATTCAATGAAAAATAAAATATTATAATTCTTCAAAGTATTCACTTATTGTGAAAGCATGAAGGAATATTGGGTTTGCTATTTTTTTCTGGCATAACTATTGAGTTGGCAAATATGAATAGGTCTCAGAATCTACAAACCTGTCGCTATCCTTCTCAATTACGTAAATAGTATGAACACTCTCTTTCCGAAGAGGGGACCTCATACAGCTGCAAAGCCACATCTTTATCTATCATATGCACATCTATGCATTGAAATTTCGCTTTTTGTTGAATGGGTAACAATTTATTTGTCGGTTATTATGATTATGGGCATCGTTAATTTTTTTTAAAGCTGGGTGTAAATTACCAGTATGCCTGTCAACTCTATAGTTATAACAGGAAGAAATAACTAACCTATTTCTATTTTCAACAGGCTCCACTAAATAAATGCACTAAACATATGACTGTGAAGTTGGAAAAAAAAACCTATTTCGAATGTTCAATTAATCAGTCTGGCCAGGATTTTTCAGCAAAACCACTCGTGATTAATTTAAAAAATACTTTTCATGAATTAGACAGATGAGTAAACGTCATTTCTTATTTGGATCTTTTACTATCATGGAGAAAATCAATTTTATGTGATGGGAATAATAATTTGTAATGAACTATCAACTACTTTAAAAGGAGTTAGTAGTAACAATTTAAAGGGGTATATTTCTAGGAAAGATTAATTTTGGCTTTCTACTTCTTCATATTTATACCAAAAAAAAAAGTGGAAATCTTCCAAAAAAAGAAAGGAGGCAATTATTTTCGAAAGTAAAGTCTTTTCTAATATGTGTAGATCAAGCATAAATGTAACTTTCAGACGCCAACTGGTAGAGAAAGCACTCTCAAAACGACAAATATTGAATTACACTACCATCATAAAAACATTACACAAAAAACCCTTTTCCTGTTCAGTTTCTACTCCAAACATTCGTTATGGATTTGAATCAGATATCATTCACAGGATTGCTACACAATATATGAAAGATGTAAAATGTCACTTACATGGAACACTGTCATCCTCAATGATGAACATTGGATGTTCTGGAATAAAACACTTTCCTTATTGCTTCTTCGGCACTAATCTGGATAATATAAAGTCATAATTTTATGAATGAATTGTAATGTTAACTAGATTTTTGCAGAAGAGGCAACAAGACAAGTGTCTTATTCAGATGTTCGCCATTGAGGATGACATACATATTATATTGTGTAGCAATCATATGAATGATATCTGAATCAATTCCATAACGAATTTTTGAAGTACAAACTGAATAGGAAAAACTGTTTTTTGTATATTTCAATATTCATTAACAAGTAGTTGTTTCGAAAGAATGTTCCTTCTGTGTAATTCAATGTTTATATGAAAATAGTTATTTCGAGTGGGCTTTTTTTCCACTTTGTGTCTAAAACTTACTTAATTGAAATTAATTGCTTTCTTCCTTTCTTTGGGAGATTCCCACATTTTTTTCAATGAAAATGGAGAAAAGTAGAAAGCCAGAACCTTTCTTTCCCAAAAGTAGTTAGTAGTTGTTCCTGAAAAGCACTTCATAAAAATTGAAAAATTACAAAAACTGATTTTTTGAACCAAGTTGTAATTTTTTTTTCAAATTCATCCATTCAGTTGGGTCAATAAACAATGACTTCTCGCCTGATATACATTTTATATTTCATTACCTCTGTTAGTTTGGAAAATAACAAAAATGAGCTAATTTTGAATATTTCATAAGTACGTCAGAAATTTGAATTTTTGGGAAAGAACGTTATTGGCTTTCTACTCCTCCATCTTGATACAAAAGTATCAAAATGACAGAAAAGTATTTTCTGTATAATTCAGTGTTCATATGAAAGTATTTTTTTCGAAAGAATTTTTTTCTTCCGTGTAATTCAATGTTTACATGAAAGTAGCTGTTTCAGGTGGGCTTTCTTCCAGTTTGTGTCTGAAAGTTGTTTCTTTGCATGATATACACATCCATGTATAGAGTTACTTATTTTCAAATTACTTCCTTCCTTCTTTTGGAAGATTCCCACATTTTTTGTATCAAGATGAAGTAGTAGAAAGCCAAAAACTTTCTTTCCCAAAAATACATCAGAAATATTGTCTATATTTTTGCTTAAAAATTCCAAAGATTTCAATAAGAAAAGTTGCAGAACTAGAGCGTAATTCCTCTTTATTTTTACAGCAGGCTTTTTTCATCATAAACAGCTCATGAATTATTTAGTACAAAACCACAGGAAAGGAAAATTTTATTGATCATTTCAAAATATCACTTTTTAGTATAAAATATTTGGAAAACTTGCTTCAGACATTAATGTTCCTAAAATATTCATTCAACTAACACTATCTTCACGATTCAAAAAAAAACACAGAAAAACATCAACAATCATATTCTGTATAATCACCAACAGACAAATAAAACTATTTTCTCCAATCTCTTTCCATTTCAATCATTCCTCGAATTAAGTAACTGGTTTGTGTAGAAATATAGTAAGCTTTGGAAGATGCAAGCGTTACATTAAAAATTGAATTCATACTCGTTTTTAATGACACCAGGTAAAATGCTAAATGGCCTCGTAACCGGTTTCTATGGGAGAACCAGCTGGACCATTCAAAAACTCTTCCAATTCGTCTCTGTGGGAAGTGGTTTCATCCCGAGATTGACGTTTGTGTTTCCTGTCTGCTTTTGTTGTATCCTTATGTTTTTCCCTATCTTTATCTTTAGACTTCTTCTTAGCTTTCTTTTCAGTCTGAAAAACAGTCTTCATCATTACACATTACAAAATTTTTGATTTTATTTCAAGTGGGTCTAAAGGGTTAAGTTATTTCAGTATTTCAAAAGAACAGAATAACCTAATATGTCTTGTATCTTTATTAGGTGGAAAACTTTTCAGACCATCATACCTCAAAGTTTATTGCCTTAATGACTTGATAATATTTTAAGATGAACTGTTCAGTTCAGTCACCTGAATTACCTTATCTTTTTTCTTCTTTTCTTTTTTCAGAGAGCTAGAAGTATGGAGATCTTCACTGTCACTATGAACACTGGCATTGTTTGAACCATTAGCTTGTTTGGTGGAAAGAAGTTCCATGTGAACGTTGGAGGAGTTCATGCTGTTACTGTCGTCAAAAGCGGTACTGTTGCTGTAATCCAATGTTTGACTCACAACAGAATTATCTTCACCTCCTAAAATTATTCAGCCGTTAGAAAACCAATGATATTTTTTTCATATTGTTCAGTTATTTTGAGTCAAGTTTTCACATGTCAAATAGAATCGGAACAAAAATTCCATAAACATAGTGTGTGTTCCAATAGTCGCCACGGTTGCCGGACCTAACATCAATAGATTTTTTTCATTGGGGAAGTAAAACCAGAGTACTGCCACTACTACACTGGGGGATATGAAAATAAGAAGGCATTTCAGTATATTTTTTCATTATAGTCGAGTGAGACCAAACTTCATGAAGAAATTCATAAATTATATTGAAATAATGTTGAATTTGTGTAAATAATTTAAAAAATAAAAACGATTGAAGAACTGTTAGGAATAACAAATAACATGTTAATATCCACAGATAGATAATTTCATGTAGAATGAAAATAAAAACTAATATACAGGGTGGTTAAATAGAAGTGAACGAAAATCAAAGTATAATTCAATGTACTCTAAATATAGAATAAGAAAAAAAAATGTTGAACGATTTTATTGAAAAAAAAAAGGATAATAATGATTTAGATAATGTACTAAAAACTAAAAAATAATTTGGATGGTCCTGATCAAATATGTAAATACTACACCAAACGATTTTATTATTTCTTTATCTGATCAATACCGTAGATTGCTGAGGAGAGTGGTTTGATGACTGCTACCTAGGACATTCCCAAATATTTTTTAGTTTTCAGTACATTATCTACATCATTATTTTTTTTTTCAATAAAGTTGTTTAACATATTTTTTACTTATTTTATTTTCAAGTTTTTACTTTCTAATTTTGTTACTCAATTCTTCTTATTCTGTTAAGTTCATTTAGTGCCTCAGTATTACAAGATAATCCATCATTTTGTAGCTGCGGTCATCTTGAATTTGCATCTTTCTCAAAGTGTACTAACTACTATTCTACTAGTCAAGCCCTGTCATTTGATACCCATATTGAGGTAGTTGTGAAACAATATGTAATCCGCTATTTTGTAGCCCCGGCCATCTTGAATTTACAATGATGCAGCATGCAGAAACAACAGAATCCATATAAGAGAAAATAATGAAGTGGGCTGGTAAAAATCATTTAGCACTAAATATCAGCAAAACAGCATTAGTCAAATTCTCAATGCAGAACACCACCGAAACTCTCAAATATATGAAGATAGCCAACTAGAGGTGACATCCAAACCAGAAACAAAAATGCTAGGTCTAATTCTAGATCATAAGTTCAATTGGGGTCCTCATATAGATTCACTATGTGATAAACTACGAAAGAACTGTTATGCACTGAGATTTATGTCAAATCATTGTGGAAAAGAGGTTCCCCTAAATCTGTATTATGATACTATTGGCTGTCACTTGCGCTATGGAATCTTGAATTAGGGTATGAGCTCCTCTACTGAAAGAGTATTTATTTGACAAAAGCGCGCGGTCAGAATAACTAGTTTAGGATGGCGACACTCATGTAGAAGCTCATTCAAAGAGCTGGAAATACTCACAGTTGCTGGTCTGTATATACATGAGATGTGTCTCTAAGTTTATAAGAATAAAGAAAAATTTAGCGCAAACCAGCAAGACCACCCATACGCAACTAGAGCTAGATGGTTGTTGATGGCGAATCCTCACCGAACCTCCCTCTATCAGAAAAGTCACCTATACCTTGGACCCAAACTATATAACAAGCTATATGTTTTCATTAAGGACTCAATGAACATCTACATATTCAAAAGACAATTAAAAAAAATATCCCTTTGAAAGAAACTGCTATACCGTTGACGAGTTAAAATAGTTACTCTCTCGATAAAAAAAATTGATAATTACCTTAATATGTACAGTTCAGTAGATGTCATGTTTTGTTGCTTTATATTTATATATATTTGTTTTTAGTTATACATGGACGTCTTCCTTGTTACTATATGTAAATGTTTATTGTAATGCTTTCATACTGTTCAACAAGTGAAATAAATATTATTATTATTATTATTATTAAATTGTATTGTCATCGAAACTAAATGTGTATACCAAATTTCAAATCAATCTGTCAACAGGAATAAGGTTAAACTTTAATTACTAAATTTTACCCAAACAAATAAATAAACAGGGCAAGCTAAATGAAACCATTTGAAAATTAAGGAAGGTCAGACCCAAATCTTGTTCATCATTACATTCTCGTTCATAAGCACGCTCTTTCATGGAACCCTAAACATAAAGTCGAGAGGGTTCATATAAGGGAACCGTAGCGGGCAAGAGACTAGTTCACCCCTTCCAATCCATCTTTTTTGTTGAAAACTTTCATACTCAGCGGGAAAAATGTAGTGAAGACCATCTTACTGAAACCAAATATATATGTGCAAATTTCAAGTGTTTCTTTTGAAACAATTTTCAGGCAATTACTGGCCAATTTGTTAACAATTCGATTTTTATATTAGGAGGAGTGGCCATTATCTTATAATACAACTGACTTACTTGGAATTTTTGAACAAATGAGGCCTTATTTTGATCAGCACATTTTTTTTTAAACCAAAAGGGACATTTTTGTTGACTGTGTTCGGATAGAATTAAACACATTTCAAACTACTGCAACTTTTTGAAAAACAGAAATTGAATTTTTACAATCATTCTACAAATGAAAAACCAACAATCCTACTACTTACTTTTGTAAAAATCACAAGAATAAAAATTACTCAAAAACGGTAATGACTCGACCCTATGTTATTTGAACTCTTTATCAGAAATGACTTCCCTATCTTCTTTAGTTTGGACCATGGCTTATGAGATATCCAGTATATAAGAATTACCAATATATTGAGCAAAGAGACAATGTTGGCATATTCGAAATATCAAGAGCAAAAGTTACTTAACCTTCTGGAGATCTCCTCCACTTAGTGTCAGCAGCCATCCATCCATCATAAGCGTCTGATGTTAACTCTGAGATTTCAGAATTGATGGTACAGTCGAATTCATCATTTGTTTGTTTCATATCAAAGTCTTCGTGCACCATTCTTTCAACTTCTATTTCACTACTCTCAGACTGAACCATTCTTGTAGGCGCCACGAACTGAGTTTCCTGCTTTTTATTGTATTTAGGAAGTTTTGAAAAAGACATTTCTTCCGGTTCAAAATCTTCCTGGAGTTCAGAAACCAGAGGGTTTCCTGTATCTGTATCCCTGAAAGATAATTCTCAAATAAATTTTTTCATTCCTGAGATTATTCCCAGAAAAAAATTAATTATCACTTAAGATTGTTACAGGGTTTGAAGATAGTCACCAATGAAGAAGATAAACATCTAGTCATTAGGCCTTATTAATATTCAAACTCCCATATGCATAAATGAATGGTGAATATGTATTCTTTCCCATATAAGGTCCTCAACACAATTTGGTCTACATGAAATGAAAAATAAAAACGGAAACAATAAAGGTAATATTTTCAAAATCATCTTTAGAACTCTATAACATTTCCATCAATTTGACTCTGTATTATTTCCCTTAATACATAAAAACAGGTGAAAAGTGTGTACAATAAAGCAAAAAACCTGTTCAACCCTTTAAAATGAATGTAAATCCATAAATTTGGGTGCTGAAACAGAGTTTTTTCAGTTTACATTATCATTTCCTTTTTCTGGAATAATATCAACACATTTCCCTCATACATCAAGCTGAATTGATTAAAATATGCACAATAACATAATTTTAAAAATTTTGCTTTCAAACAAATGCTTTTATGTATGATAATTCAATTCAATTAATATAATCTGGCAACCCACGGTGTCAGGATTTTATCAAATTATTATACACCCGAGTCAGTTACTCAACGAAATTTGAAAAATCATAAATTAAAATACATTTTAACCTATCAAATTTGGCGCACTCAAGATACAACCCTTGATTGAAAATTTATAAACAAATTGATAAAAATATTAGTTTTGGAAAAGTAATCTTTCATTTTTAAAAAAAATCCGCAAGACACAATCATAATACCAAATTTTACAATTAGTTTCATTCAAAAGTAATTTATACCAATTCGGGGAAGAATTTTCAAGTTTCTCAGATTCATGAAATAAGCCACCAAAAGGAATAATGTCTTCCAGAATGATTAATATATTTTTGAACCTTTTTTGGGTTCCTTATACCAAATTGGGGCTTTGTCTGGAAGTTGTGTTTTATGAAAAAATATATATATTTCACTTTAACCTAGATATTTTTGGCTTTTTGAAAAATGAATCATCGATGAAAGGCAAATTACTAAATTTTTCCAGAAATGTTTTGGCATCTGAGTAAAATTTAGATGGGGATTTATCCAACTTGTCACTAAGGATTTACGAAATAAAGGTAGTCCCCAAAATGTCATCAAAAGCAAGAATATTTTCCTTTAAAATCTGTATATTTTCTGTAACAAATCTCATGGTGTTCAGCAATAACTTAGCACTCTTGATAAATACGGGAAAGTAAGTTGATGTAATCCACACAGACCTAACGAAAGCATTCGACAAAGTGAACCATGAAATTCTCAAAGCCAAATTAAAGAAATTCTCAATGAATCAATCGATAACATTAGACCAACCTCTGGCGTTCCTCAGAGATCAATTCTAGGCCTACTTTTATTTATAATGTTCATTAACAATATAGGTGATTATATAAGACATTCCAAATTCCTACTCTATGCAGATGATTTCAAACTATACCAAACCATCAACTT
>WOGO01009046.1:0-10374 GCA_015342085.1 Leptinotarsa defecta
TTGGTGATCGAAACATGTGTCGAGGTGTTAAAAATAACGATTTGGTGTTGGGAAAGAACTCCAGTAATATTCATTACTACACCAAAGGTTCCAAACAGTGCATCATAGAGATGACAGTGTTCTAAGCAAGTTAAATTTCACTTTTTCCATCAATTATAGTGTATAGCAATCCTGTGAACGATATCTGATTTGATTTCATTACGAATGTTTGAAATACAAAAGGAATAGAGAAAAGTGTTTTTAGTATAATTCAGCGTTCGTATAATAGTATTTGTTTCGAAAGTATTTTTCTTTCGTGTAATTCAATGTTTATGTGAAAATATCTGTTTCAAGGAAGAGTTAATTTTTGAAATTGATTACTTCCATCCTTTCTTCGGAAAATTCACACATTATTTTGTATCAAGATGGAGAAGTAGAAAAACAAAATCTTTTTTTCGCAAATAAAAATCGGTTCTGCAACACTTCAGAGGAGAAATAAAATATTGACTGTCAAAAAATATATCAAATTATTATTATTTCGTAATAGTTTGACCTTTTCTAGCTGATCCAACATCATAAGTGACGATATACTTTACTCACGCTCCTTCTGCAATTGCACTATTAGGAAATAATTGCAAATTCGAGCAATTATTCTAACCTAGCCTCGAAATATTGAGATTAGTGACTCAAACAGGCTATCCTATTCTGAAAACTATATATCATTGAAAAAACAAGGTGATCAGTAATAACTCATTATAATTATGAACAATCAACTAGAGGAGTATAGTTTACTTTTACAACTATCCTACCTTTCATTTACTGATTTTTTTCTAATGAAAATCTGAAAACTTTGTGTAGTTCCACTTAAGTTCAGGAGATTGGGTGAATTCCCATAAATCTCACAATGAACAGTTAATAATCTTTAGAAAAGTTAGTGCAAGGCACGATCTTACATCAATATATTGGATGAGTCATCTCATAATCTGATCTTCTGTTATTCATCCAATTGTTGATTTGTCATATTGCCACACTGGGGTCTTATGTTGAAATTTTAATGTTGGATTCAATTGTAATGAATTATGTAAACCGGTTATTATAATTACAGCCAAAATATTTTAACTGTGTAGAAAATTCACTAAATTATGAACTCTTTGGAGTCGAATTAAGAATAACTTCAATGAGAGGTGACTAAAGTCCAAATCCCAGATGGTAAATATCTCAAAAATAACTGATGACGTACGACCACATCAGTTATAGGTGCTCTGAGTTTCTGTTCGATGCTAAGGGTTTTCTCTTTGACCTCACAGTATAGTATGATGGTGAATTTTCCTCGGTTAAACTTTGTCGTAATAAAATAAAGGATACTTTGAACTCTGTTATTACCGATCTGAGCTCACTAAGCTCAAAACACCTATTTCGAGTAGTTGCTGTCAAGTGATATTGGTTATCTGTGAGATATGCCATAATAGTAATAGTTTCAAAAACATATATCCCCACATTCTAAAGGAGTTTTGACTGCATTAATATTGGGTATAGCCAAATGTTTTGCACACATGTACTCATTTGTATCAGTGAAATGTTTTCGATTTTTTCAATATCGAAATTGAGACCATATTTGTTTGCTCCTATATATTTAATTTTTAGTTTTGTTTTTTAATTTTCTATGAAACTGTAGTTCCATTTGTTTATTGTTCAAGACGGTTGAAAATCGTTCACGTGAACTTTGACATTTTTTCTATTTCAACGAAAGTAAACACAAATTACTTGAGTCAGTATAAATCTATCTATACTCTATCATTATACATGTGAAAGTTTGTGAGGATGGATGTATGTATGTATGTATGTATGTTTGTGGATCTTTCACACCTAAATGACTATTTAGGTGTGAAATGACTATTGCATAAATATAGCTTGTACTTCAGAAAAACAGATAAGCTTATGCAAAATACTGAGTCATAAATACAATTCAATTGGATTATCTAAAAGGACAATTCGTTTCGGCCAGTCTCAAATTACCTATACTGTAGGTTAATGGACTGACACCTATCGTCCAATTAAATTGGAAACTTTTTACAGTGCACACTTTCAGAATATTTATCAAATTCTTATTAAAACTGATACACTTGTCGTTTAAAGTATTAATATAGATAAACGTTGTCTTTTACACTTGGTAATTTGGACGAATTGTTTAAAAGTTATCACGATAAGATTAATTTGACGCAACGCAGTAAGACATTACGCGTCGCTTCTACTGTGAGACGACTCGTGACAATGCGCAGGTAGATGGACGGTCTAAGCAATAAAGCGCGATCGCCAAGAACGCGATTCGAACGCGGGCAGTTGACTTTTTTTCAGTTACCGTATTTTCAAAGTAAAAATATGAATTACTAGCTATAGCCCGCTCTTATATTCACGTACAGCCAAAGCTGCTGTACTTAGAATCTTGAAATATGCAGGTAGGTTCTTTTTATAGCATAAATAAGCATCAAGAAAGGGAAACAAGAGTTTCCACTCCCAAGCGGGAAACATAGGGGTTCAAAGATTGCATTGAATTTTGTCAGTTTTGAAGTTGTGAACCTGAAGTTTTGGGTTAGTAGAAAAATGTTGTAACTATTTGTTTAAAATGGTCTGTAACGAAACCTAATGTGACAAACCAAATTCTACGCAGGCGGAGCCGCGGGCAACAACTAGTATTTTCGTAATTTCTTTTTTTTCTCGTCAGGGACCATTTCCCTGTTTATTTCTATTTATGTTCACGCGTTGATATCTCCAGGCCTAAAACGATTTCAATCGATAGTTGGGAGATATTTCTCATACAAAAACTATATAAACTGAAATGCTTATTCAATGTTTTTGTCTGAAGAAAAGTATTGAATGTACCAAACTCATACTTCCCCGTATCATATAACGCTCCATTTCCGCGATAATGTTCTGCACCGTTTCCGTAAACCCATGCATTCAATACTACTCCACGTTTCCTGTAACGAAACCCATTTCCTTGTTAAAGGATTTGAGACTCCACTATTGTACTTAAAAAGTGAAAACGGATATTAAAACATTGTCTTTATAAAGTATATCATCGGTCTAGGTAGAACAATTTCGTGTAACGATTAAATTGTGTAATAGAAACGCTTGAAATAACACATTCTAATCTGATAAACGCAGCATATAAAAACACTTTTCTGGCACAGGATAAAAAAATGAATAATGTAACTATAGAAAATATATTGCTTGAATAAAATTGAAATTTTAGCAGTATAGTTACTGAAGTGTTGTGTCCGAAATTGCTAATTCCAGTCAAAGGAGGATTCTTCACACAAAACATGATGCCAATGGCATTGATCACTTATTGAAGACACAACATAATCATGTAATGCTTGGAAATGGTTCACAAGAAACGATTTTTTTTTCAATGTTTTGCGATACTTCACGACATTTTTCACTTATTCTATGTTTTCTTTATGAACAAGTATATTATATTCTTTGAGAGAAGTTTTTAATGGAGGAGTCGATGTTTTTTGTGATTCGTGTCAAAATACTTGCCTCATCACCCCAGCAGCACCGTTTTCGATAACATTACAAGACTAGTCACTGATTTCTTTCTTGACATAAAGACTTTAGTTACCGAAAGAGTCAAGTCTGTCACGAATGAATGTGACATTCGTGACAAGAGGGAAAAAAGCTATTTTCGTGTAATTCGATGTTTGTTTCAAAATAATTGTTTCGAAAAGACTTTTTCCTTTCGTTCAATTTAATCTTCATGTGAAAGTAGTTATTTCACAAGGGTTTTTTCAGTTTGTGTCTGAAGGAAACTTCTATGCATGATGTACATATATTTATCTTTTTCTAAAAACACTAATTTATTCTGAAAATAATCTACTTTTCGTTCTAGAGACTCAAAGAATTCACTTATAAAAAATGGTATAACCCCTTCAACAAACGTCAAAAGATTCACACGAAAAGAACCGTCTGACGTTTGAAAAAGGACACGTATACCCCTTTCTGGTTGGATTGTTTTCCAGAAGTGATTTTTTTGGGTTTTGCGAATGGAAAATAATTACTTTCAGATACATTAACCATCTAAAGGAAGCTAAGTATATAAATCCAATTATTTTTCATAGGTTAGCAAATTTGTAGGTGAAATTCATTAATACAACAGGTCACTGGATAATTGGACTCTTCAGTAATTTACATTACGCAATAACTTTTCGGGTTGAACTTTGCCCTTCTTTAGATATGCTTCAACAGATTCTGTGTTGGTTTAGCTTTCTTCATTTATCAGGTTGTGGAAGATTAAATACCCAAAAGAATGGTATATTTTCTCATAAAACATGTTGAAAAAGTGGCAAGATAGACATCAAATGAGAAAAATCACGGATCTAGTTACACTTGGTTTGCAGCAAGTGTAAATAGTGGACAACACTTTGTTGCCTGAAGTTCAAACAGAGAAACCAACAGGAGCCAACAGCAAATACAGTGTGTAAAAGCCAAATGGAGTAAATTCATTATTTCGGTTAATGTACATATTTTTAAAAAAATTCCGAAATACTTCAAATGTAAATTATAATTCAACGTAAAAATGTCACCCCTACCTTCAACCTCCTTCGAATGACTGGTACAATCCCCAATTTTTCAAATGGGAGGGATAGGTTTGTGATATATCGTTTGAAAGGTCTCTTAATCCTCTATTCAAAAAGTTTATTGTAACATTTAAGAAGAAATACACTCAAAATGCAAAACGTAATGGAATGTAGAATACGAAAAAGAACTATGGATATTATGGAAGTAGGACGTCTTGGCAATATCCTAATCTCAAATAAAACTGTCTTCTATCATTATTTAACATATCGGGCGTGATCGACCTAATCGCAAGCGTTATTCGTTCTTTCAAGTCATTCAAATCTGAAAGTTTAGTTTTGTATACATTGCTCTTTACATATCCCCATGAAAAGAAATCTAATGATGAAAGATCAGGTGATCGCGCTGGTCATTCAATCGATCCTCGCCTCCCTATCCACCGACTGGGAAATGTTATATCGAGGTATTTCCGGACATTAACTTGGTGGTGGTGGTGGTGGTGGTGCCCCATCTTACTGAAATCATATCGGATTCACTGGAACTTGAGGGTTTCCTGGATCAGGGTATAAATTTGTTAAACTTGGAATGACATTTTGAAGTAGGTAGTGTCAAATAATTATCGCCATTCAAGTTGTCCTCAATGAAAAAGTGTACAATGATATGGTTTCCTACAATCAATGCCCAAACATTAACCTTTTGATGGTATTGCATGCGTTTTTCTCTCATCCAGTGAGGATTTTCCGTTGACCAGTGGCGGCAATTTTGCCGATTAGCATGACCGTTAAGAGACAAAGTACACTCAACAGAAAACATAACATCTTCTAATTGGATGATATTGTTATCCAACATCTCCATCATTTGCTCACAAAAATAAGTTATTCTATCAAAATCGTCTTCCATGAGCTCCTGAGAAGGTATCATTTTATAGGGATGCATTTTATTTTCTTTTAATATGTTTACTATCGATGTATGACTAAGATTGAATGTAGTGCAGCCTGGCTACTCAATGTATGTAGGTTTTCCTTAAACTCAAGCATCACATCTGATTTGAGTTCATTACTCATTGCATTGGCGGCTGCTTTTTTTTTCGAATGGCGTCGATAATATCCATATTGTAACCATTGTCGACAGCAATTTGTTTGATGAAACTCGGACTCTCTGAAAATTATTTTCTAGCAGTGAAGTATTAAATGGTGTATGAAGCATATTATTAAATTCTGCTGCTTTATGCAGACAGGTATGTGTCGAGAAATTATGTATGAATATATCCGTATAAAATGATTTGTGTAAAATTGCAAAATCACGAAATGTAATGGAATAAACATGATACATAAGGGCAGCATTTAATAATATGCTTCACAGACTATTGAATATTCCACTGACAGAAAGTAATTTTCAGAGCAAAGCCATCCAGGCTTCACAGTTACGTCCACTCATTGAACATTTTGAATTTTTTTTTTGTGATTTTTGTGAAGAAAGCTGATAGATTCTTTTAACGAATTTCACAGACTCATTACTTCCTTTGCAATTTTATTTTCTGAATACATTATATTCTATATGTCACTATAATGATCTTTCTTGAGAAGTTTTAGGAATTTTATTCCAGAATGTAGAAGAAAATGTTTGTTCCAGGTTCACTCCAAGGGTCTCAAATTCGGAATCTACGAAGATTACGGCAACTACACTTGTGCCGGATATCCGGGAGTTTTAGGCTTTTTGGAAAGCGATGCATCAACTTTCGCTTCTTGGGACGTCGACTACGTCAAACTCGATGGATGCTACGCACATCCCAGGGACATGGATAGGGGTTACCCTGAATTCGGTTACCAACTAAACAGGACTGGACGTCCAATGATCTATTCGTGCAGTTGGCCAGTTTACCAGATTTACGCAGGAATGCAACCGAATTTCTCATCCATCATTCAGCACTGTAACATGTGGAGAAACTTCGACGATATTCAAGATTCTTGGGCTAGTGTGGAGAGCATCATTGATTACTACGGAAACAATCAGGATGTTATTGTACCTAACGCCGGTCCTGGACACTGGAACGACCCAGATATGGTGAGTATTGAATTATATTATCGTGAAATGTTTTCCATTTCGAAGGAGAATAGAATTTTAAAAAATTAATATGATCCCATTACCAAAGAGAGTTACCCCCATGGAAACCATGGTCCAAAATGAATATGTTTTTTTGTGAGTAGAAGAAAGTAAATTAATGAATATACGACATAACTTTTCAATTGGCAATACTCGGTCGAATGTCTCTTTAACGAAATTATAAATATAGAGTCTGTGTTTTCTGATATGAAATGTCTCTCAATTCGGATTTAATTTTCAAATTCAGAACAACGAAAATACAGGAAGAAGAAAATGAAATTATACAATATAAATAAGTTTTACGGTGTTGCCAAGTTCATATAAAATGTTAATGACTATCGTTTTTACTCGACTTTGAAAAAATTACTGAGAAGAAGTTGGAAAAAATATGAAACGATGTAGTATTTATTGTACACGTAGTTTTCACCTATGCGATTATCTCAATACCAGTGTGAAGGTTCATGGTCTCCCGCAATTTTAGTCACGATTTTTCGTCAGCTATTTTGCATATTGTTTTATTAAGGGGTGAATTTTATATTTAATCAATTATCATGCATCTAACTGATTTTTTTTTAAATCGTCACTGTCATTTTATTTGCCAACACTATTGCCACTAGCAAATTGTATGCCAGTTATTTATCGCGTTTCTAGAGAATAAATAAAACGTTCATAAGTCTTCATTATCAAAATTTGATCTATTAGTTGGGCCGACCCCGCTTTAAGCCACGGTATCGCGATGGCAGACATAACGATTTGATCTTAGCTACACAAATCAATTTTTCTACAGTAGAAATCAGCCATGTATCTTTAATGAACCTTTTTATGTAGCCAGATCTGAAACTATAATTAAAATTTCATAATTTTTATGACGGTTTAGTAAATGTTTGTATAACTCAATGACTGTAGTTACTTCTTGACAAGAAGTTGATGAAACAGATGATGGAATTGGCCGATACTTGATGAAAATCCATAACTAACGTATTCAAAAAACACTTTATTGTGAGATTTTTGCCAAACAATTTTACAAAACTGCAACACGTTTTTCGCCATACAATGGCTTCTTCTGGCATGTCTTAACTAACTAATTCTACACATTCAATGCTATATATACCTTATTCTACAATTTAAATACGTTTGATGAAATAGATTTTGAAATTTGCCGCACTAGTGGTTATTCAATATACGGGATGTTCCAGTATCTGTTCCCCAGATATGTCTAGTAGGCATATGCCTGGTAAGCATATCTGGGGAACAAAGTTCACTGTTTTCAGTTACCACCATAGAAGAATACGATCTGAATCTGTATTACAGAAAAATAATCAATAATATGCAATCGAAAGACGATTGTCCAATTTCATTCGATTCTTCAGCTTTGAGAAAATGGCTCAATTTTATTTTATTTATCAGTACATATCGAATCAATTGAAAAAACACTTCATTATTAACCAGAACAATTATGCTATTTCTCGACTCGCGTTTCGCTAACAAAGTTAGCATAATCAGGAAGTGACTGAAGAAATGACTTTTCAAGTTTTGGTTTTTCCATGAAGATGCTAACGTGGTTAGCGAAACATGCAGGCTAGGAAAAAAGTTTATTCAATAGATTCACTTCACGCCAAAAGTTCAAAATTTCGAATCAATGAAAAATCGGGTGTGAAAAAATATTTCAAAATTTCCATTTGAATTGACCTCATGTTGGATATTGTTCCTTAGTAGAAAAAGGATTTAAACTTAGTGTAGACGAGTTGTGAGCTAGAAGTGATCGAGGTTGCATATCTTAATGAGGATCTAGAAGTAATTTCGAATTGGGATGAAAGTAACCAGGTTCAATTCAATGCCACAAAAACCCAGGCATCGATTTTCTCCAAAAAGATAAATGTCTCCGAACCGGATATAATGTCAAGCCAGACGAATCCGCTTTCTGCTTCGATAAGTTTGTTAGGGGTCAAACTGGACACCAATAATAATGTTGAGGTTAAAATGGCACAATCATGTCGCTGGAATTGCAAAGGCTGCTTCTCAAAAGCTTGGAACACTGTTCCGAACCAAAAAACTGTACAATACTCAGCAACTTTTAATGCGTTATAAAGCTCAGATCAGACCTTCTTTAGAGTATTTATCTCATGTATGGAGCTCCGCCCCCAAAGATACCCTGAAGCTGCTGGATTCCATCCAGAAAAGAGCCATCCGCCTAACTGGATACGCGAACATCACTTGCAACTTTAATAGTCTCGAACATTGAAGAAAGGTTGGAGATTTGTCTATCTTCTATAGATACTTTCACGGGAAGTGTTCAAGTAACTTGGCACATTTGATTCCACCAAGGTACATATCAGAACTACGCGACGGACTATGGCTGCTCATCGTTTTGAGGTTCAACTAAGTACCGAATGAGTTCAACTAAGTACACCTCGAACTTCACTATTTAAGAACTCTTTCATTTGGAGACCTGCGTTTATGTGGAATAAACTTCCAAAAGTTTTTTCCAAATGGATTTAATCTCCAGCGATTCAAATCCAATGTGAATCACTACTTTCGCAAGACACCGCTCTAAGAGCGCTTTCAGGATTTTCCTGTAGTGCTTGTGTTTTGTCCTTAAAAAAAGAGGTTTTTCAGTTGAGCACATTTTTTTCTCTGAAAACTTTGGCATACATTTTGCATAAATAACTTTCTGAAAACTCCATAAATCAAAATTTTCAAAATAGTTCTGAAAAAGCAAGAGTATAATGACAGATGTATATTTGTCATCAAGCGATTTGTTTGGATTATCTACCTCTCATTATAAGTCAGTATTCGTAGAATCATTCCGTTATGTGCAATTATCTCGAAAATTATATTTCTTACAAATTCGATTCATCAATGTTTACAGTTTGACGACAAACGTAAATTCAGTTCTGGCAGTAATGAGATCATACGAGGATCCAAAATATTTTTTACGTTCACTACCATTCCAAATATTTCATTTAATTAGTACCTACGAAATATATCAAGGAAATTGCTAAATTGAGTGACCTCTTTCACTTCATCGGAATATTGGCTATTGGCCAATCACCATAAAAAGTATTCGTTAATTATAATCGGATCGAATTAGATAACGAGGAGAAGTCAACTACAATCGAATGTTTGAGAGTATTTGAATCTCAATATATTGAAAATAATACAGGAAATTGATCTTCACACACCCAGAAGTGGAGGTGTGGAGTTCGAATTGTGTAATAAGTAATGGTTACCTCCCTGTCGACAATTTCAATCAGGGTCGGCACAGGCCAGTGTGAACAACAATGCGTGGGCGTAGGTACTCCTTTTCCTGACCGTGAATTATGAAAAATCAATTTCGCAAAGTAAAAATACAGTTGACCAAAGTTTTAGTCAAATCAGCTGAACAGAATTTCCATAATTTTCAATTCCAACAAATGTTTGACATGATTGTTTGAATTGGTTTTACTGCTTTGAGTAATACTCCATTGTGAGATTTCCACAGATTAGTTTACAAAACCACAACTGGTGGTCACTTGACAATAGCTTTCTCAGGGATCTGTTTAAAAAAAATCTGTTTAAAATCTGTTTTCCGTTAACCAGCTGTCGCACCCCACGAACGATACCCTCGGAAGTCGAAACTTGTGCGAGCTAAGGATTAACGAGGTCTTGCATTTTAACGTGTGATTCCCAACACGGGTTGGACGATAGCAAGTGAAAATCGATCGTTCAGACTGA
>WOGO01009047.1:0-10373 GCA_015342085.1 Leptinotarsa defecta
GCTCACACCTATTCATGCTAGACCTAATGAAGCCAACTTTTCAACGAAGCCGAATACTTTTTGTGGTGAATGATTTTCCAGATCAGTTGACAAAGTTGGAACTGCCAAACGCTGAGAACCTGATATATTCTCTGTTATAGAAATGTAGGCTTCTCTGTTCTGTGTTATCTGGGTCTAAATTTTCTTGTTAAGAATTATCCCCTTCAAGATTGACAGATTATGGTATATTCAACTGCGAGGAACTGATTGGTGATCAATACGTTTCAGCTTCGTCTAGTAGAGAAAATAAATGTGTGGCTTTAGACGTAGGTCTGCTGTAATACATTTCAGTGAGATGCCATCCCATGGCTGATAACTGCACACAATAGATAGTAGATGCCCTTCTAATTCTCACATGTAACTTGTAGCCATCAAGGCCGGAATATACAGCTCTGGAATCGTAACTGAGGACTGTTTTCTGGAATATTTCCTACGGCAGCCCTAATGGCAAACTAATGAGATTCCAGTGTCGAAAATTCCAAATGAAATATTCCATACTCAATGAATATAGCAACTTGTCCATGTGAAGTCATTCATTGAATTCAGCCAGGTACAGCTCTTTTGCTGATCTGATTGAACCATGGTTTGAGCATTAGGAGCAGTTCATCATCAGTTCGGACTTCCATTGTCTAATATAATATAAATTGATCCCGAAGACGATTGTGGATACTAACAATCGAAACGTCGTGACATAACTTGGAATTTCAAATCAATTTATATTATATTAGACAATGGAAGTCCGAACTGATGAAATACACCACGAAAAATTGTATACCAACTTCAAACAAACCATAATTCTTCTAATTGTTTCATCACATTTTAATGGAAAGAATTTTGAAGACACAAATGGTTTGAAATGAATTACAGTGAATTACTACAATGACCAACAGAATTTTTGTCTTAGTTACCATGAAAACAATCGTTTCAAGACAGAGTTGTATCATACTCAATATTTGAACTAATATGTCTTTCGATTTTTCAGATAAATTGTTCGGATGTGAAAAGTGTGGAAAGAAATACAAAAAAAAGTCTTCTTGTTACGCTCACACTCAACGTGACTGTGGAGTTGAACGTATTCACAAATGTACTTTGGAAAAGTGTCGAATGAATCAGAAAACTTACACTCCATATAATTACCAGAAACACCTCTACAAAATTCATCCACAGGAATACCAGAAAATGAAACAAGACAAAGTTTTATAAATTTTTTCAAATAAAAGGGATTTGAACTTTTTCAGTATTTTAATTCCAAGTTAATCTTGCTCTTCATTATTATAATGGTTCATTTACCTCAGTTATAGTAAAATGGTACGACAGGAGTGAAGGTAATCGCTTTGCCGACTCTTTGGCCAAAGAAGCGGCTGGGTTGAGAATTTTAGGACCCAGTGGCACCTACGGCCTAATGCCTTCGACAATTGCGGAACTAGCCATGCTCAATCTCTAAAGAGATGGGATGGAATCAAAAGATGCAATCTTGCCAGGATCACCCTGGGCGACCCTAGGAAGCTGGCGCCGAAGAAGTATCTGCTGATGAATAGGAAAAATGTACGCTTAACCATAGGATTTCTGACTGGCCCCTGTCAACTATGGAAACACCTGTATAATATGGGGCTAGTAGGCACACCTCTATGCGGGATGTGTGAACAGGAGGATGAAACTGTCAGGCATGTCCTATGCGAGTGTCCGAAGTTGTCGCCAATAAGAGAGGGTGTGTTCGGCGAGTCTTGGCCTACACCTGCCGATATAAAGGAGATGTCTCCTAGTGATCTGTCCACCTCCTGGAGAGGACAGGATGGACGATTACCTAGGAGGACAACTCCTCGGAAGATGTACAATGGGTCACATGTGGCCTGAGTGCTGTGGGCTTACACTTACCCTCCTTACTCAACAGATACCGATACCTCAGTTATAGTTTCGAAAAACATTCAAAAGTTCGGTAACGTGAACATAAAAGTAATGCTGACTCTTATACAAATACAAAGTGTCCATTTCACTGTATCGAAAATCCGTTGTTTACCATTTACTGATACTTTGAGTTAATACAGGGCGGCTGATGTTTGGTTGAGGATTGGACAAGATGAATTTAATGGTCCATTGAAATTGGCAAATTCTCCTCATTATCGTTACATGACTGTTTACTTTCCAGATTTTTTATGTGGTGAGATGATTTTGAAACTCCAGTATTCAATTGGAATCCCAAAAGTATTCGGTGACATACTATTTTTTTGTGAATTTCAGAGGCTAGTTGACTAATCACGTTGATATTGTCCAAACGGTCCCTTTCATCTTTTCCACACTATCTCAGGTATAGTTGAGATATATGAATGAAATGAATTCAGCTTTGAGAAAAAAAGTGCTACATTCAACCCCTCAAGTTGAAGTTGGAATATTGTCACACTGTCTCAATAATTTCGTATTTTTGAATATCTAGTTATACAAATTTACGCGTCAAGCAAATTGATATTCGCTGAAAAAGTCAACAGACCCATTAAAGACTGACAGTCATCAAGTTTAAAATGAAATTCATTCAGTCTTTCGAATTCAAAAGAAACCTTTATTGATTGCACGTTTGTGATTTTTTTAGAGAAAAATGTTTTGAAAACAAATCTTAATTTTCACAAACAAACACAAACACGAATGGACTGCTTAAACTCAATAAACTCTGTGTTCCGTCTTTACCTCTCTTTTGAATTTGATTTAAATTTATCATCATTTTTTTACCCAGGTGTTTTTCATTTTGTATTCATTTTCAATTTTATAAACCGCAGTATTATTGTCGTTGCCTCTATTTGTGACGGTCACTCCCCGTATATAATATTTCTTCGAAAACGGTCGGGAGTGTGAGGAAAGAGAACAGTTTAAGAAAATCTCAAGGCAAGCACACTTCCATTCAATTTAATAGTATATTACGTACCGAGTAGGAACGGACGTAATTGGCCTTATCCTCGAGTTGCGTAGTATACTTTTTCTACGGCTGATCGTGGAAAGAAATGGTACAATATATTTGTTTGAGATTATGGCTCAGATTTCTGTTTCAGAGAGCACGTGATTTAGAATTTCTGCTGATGTCCACATTTTTCTTGATATTCAGAGTACTTCTCAGCATGGAGTAAATTGCCCATAATGACGATGGTTTAAAATTTTTTGCTAAATCTTCGAAATAAACGAGGAGGACGTTTTCGGAAAACGGGGTTATGTTTTTCTTCTCTCTCCGACTCATGGAATTTTCGAAATTAGTAATTTTCTCTTAATTTGGCTGACAACAAATTATTCATCGCAATATTTGTTGCTCGGTAATATCTGGTGTGGTAGCCCAGATTTCTTGATCACTCATTTTGATTTTTTACGAGATACTGAATGACAGCTCATAATCAAGTGATTGTTGATTCCCAGATATAACTAGATTCATTACCAACCCACAAACTGTTGTACAATACATTTAATGAAAATGTGATTTTTATTTCGATTTTACAGAGAATCTGGAGAAAAAATGCACTGATTGTGGCACTTGGACAATTGCATGTATTCATGAGATCATATTTATCAGAGTGAATGTTACATATCTCATTTTTTAAATTTCTTACGAAAGTGGCCGCCATTAATCTAGAATACAGTGTATTCTAAATAAGCCCTTACTTTCCTACTGTCATACACGTGAAATGGAGAGAGTATATCCTTTCTCATGGAAGAATATAAATTTGAGTGGATATTTGATATACTGGTTTAGGAAAGTAAGACTTGGAAGGTAATTACCAGAGTACCCTTTGAACTTTTACAAAAAGTATAAAAAAGTTTTCAAACTAGTTTTGCAATTGATAGACTACAAACTAATTCTAAAACCGGTTTTCCACTCTGGAGTTGATATCTAAAAACATGGTTTTGGAAGACTTCAACAACTTCTTGATGATGTAAATCGTTTTCCATACCTTTTTGATTTGATACAGAGGAAGAAAAAAAGTGAATCAGAAGAAAAATAGCAGTAATGACAATTTGTTGTTTTTCCTATCAAATTAAAACACTGGTGTGGAAAAGTGTTTTCCCTAAAAGCATTTTTAGAATGCTGGTCTGCCGGATTAAAATCCTCTCCTAGAAAAGGAAAATGGCTGATTGTGATGGATAATGCAAACTGTCATTCTAGAAAAATTGAAGGAACTTATGCATGGAGTAAAGCGGATATTATCAAGTGGTTTAAAATGAACACAAAATATGTAGTCGACGAAATGGTACAATAACATAATATTATTGTTAATATCTGCCCCCTCACCAGTGGAGTTTCGTTGCAAAAGAAACACGACATTTGAAATAAAATATGTCGATTCCAAAAAATTATCACCTCAATGAATGACTACTTTTCTGAGCTAGGTATAAATTTGAATATTTTGCAAATGTATATAAATAAATTGTATGTATGATAAATGTATGACCAATGTATGATAAATAAAACTATATTGCATTAGAATGAAATTGTTTTATTATATAGTGTATATGAATTTTCTTTCGAAAAATAAAACCATCCAGTTTTTAATGCATTAATTTTGTTTTTCAGGTTATTCATGTGATGTTTGTTGCAAGACATATAAATTGAAGAAGAGTTTCTACAGGCATTTGAAATTCGAATGCAACAAACAACCCCAATTTTTTTGTTCGTTGAAGGACTGTAGTTTTTCGTGCAAAAGAAGTGAGGGTTTGAAGTCACATTATAGGCATAAACACAAGATAATACCTATTTGAATATATTTGGTAATGATATACGATTAATTTTGATGTGAAGATTTGAGGATACTTTCAATGCACAAAAGGAATATTGATTTTAGTATGATCATTAAAATTAATCTATTTCATATACATTTCTTATTACATAATGTAAAACATAACTGTTGTCAACCATGATCGGAAACATTTTATTATCAACTATTTGATCAAATGCAGATTGAATGAATTTTAAGTTCTGATGAACCAAGGCGTTTTTCGTAGAAACTGTTAGAGTAAAAACTTGGTCGAACAAAATATGTTCTATGCTACACATCTGTACATCAAGTGTCATAATGAGTTTTTTGATATTAGATTAATTTCTGGTTGTTGTTTTTACTTCTAAAAAAAATACAAAAATATTAAAGTTATTTGTTCACAAAACAAAATAATTTATTTGAGAGATAACTTCAATAAATCAGGGTCATAACCTATTGAAGTTATCTCTTAAATAAATCGTTCTGTTTTGTGAACAAATAACTTCAATAGAAACAACTGTAGAATAAAAATATTCAGGTCAAATTATTAGACAGAGTTATGATATACGTACTCAATAAACTGTTTCACAAACTGTTACTTATTGGAAAAAACATTCTGGACTGCGCTTGCTCATAAAGAGTTTCTTTGTAATGAAACATTGTCAAATGTTCAGAAATTCTATTATATAATAATTGGGATTGTTATCAAAGTTGAATAACATCACACAAAAAAATATTCTCAGAATATTGTTCAGAAGTGTAGATTGTGCAACAGCGTCAATTATTTCATCGGACATCATGAGAAATTTGTCTGCTCAACAGAGACAGTTAGTTTCATATCATGTTGGATTTGTTTGAGCTTTGAGACTGACGATTCCTTACTTTGGAATATTTGACAAATTATCATTTGATAATTTAAAAACTACAACGTCTCCTTATGTAAAACAGATTATTTGAATGAGTTTTCTTTCAAAATGAGGACAACTCATTATTCGACGTTATTTTGGAATAACCTCTGAACCGCTTGGTCGCAATTTTTGTTGAACCAACGTTTGCCATTAGAACTAGGAATTACTAATATACATACAAATCCTAAAATGTATGATACATGTGTGAAAATTGTTAATATATTAAAAATGTGAATACATCAACTATTATAGTTTCTACTATAAAAACAATTTTTATATCAATCTGTTAAGAAATACTTCTGAAAGTAGGTGTATAAAAGGGAGCATATAAATCATGTGCATAAATTTAAAAGTATTTTTGAAGCTAAGAAGAACAGAAAGTTGAAATAACGAAAAAAAATCAAACATTCAGTGACCTTATATGTTTTTTCAGCTTATTTATGAAACTACCGATAGTGACTGAGCATTTACTCGTAATGTCTTGATGGAGTTCGTTGAAATCTTTCAATTCCTTGAAAAATAATGATTTCATTGAATTTTTGGTTTCGGTTTTACCTACATGAAATTCATTATTAGTCTTTGTGATTTCGTAAATGAACATCATTGACATGTAAAATGATCTTTGAATTGTACTACACCAATTCAGAGCATAATTTGAATGGGAGTATATCTATTATACATCAAGATTATTGGCAATCCTCCATTTTATAATTTTTTTGTTTATTGTTTTTGTCCAAGAGACTAAAATCACATAATAGTAGGCACTACATTCTCAAAAATATTATTTCATTGAAATGAAAATATAGTTGTCAGGTTGTGATTCTATACGTCATCATTCTATAGATTTTATCAGATGACAAAATATATAGAATGACAACCTGGCAACAATGTTTTCGGCTGTATAATATTTCTATATATGGTTATCTTTCAAAATAAGGACACTTGAGATGATATCTTAGAAAATTTTTCAGAAGTTCTTTTGTAATCGCTATGAGCGTTTGGTGAAAGTGTTTGTTTGACCTGTATGAGAAATAAGTATTCCAAAATGTCAAAACTTCAAGGTATTGGTAAAATGATTAGATGAAAATGAGATGAGTGTTTTGGTATCGATTGATTATTCTAGGGCATTTGACACGTTGAATCCTCAAATATTAACTGCAATTTTACATTTTATTGGTTTGACTACTTCTGCTTGTTCTTTTCTCAAATCATATTTATCAAACCGAACTCAGTATGTCAAAATAGAAAATGAAATATCAAATAGCATAGTAGTTCATCATGTGATTCTACGAGGTAATGTATTGGGGCCACTTTTATATACATTGTATATCTCCAATTTTCATAATCATCTGACATATTGCAATTACCACATGTGCATTTGAATCGGAGAATATGAGAGAAGCTGATATAAAAATCAATCGTTATTTAGAAATTCTCCCTATTTTTTCTAATGATCATCTTTTATCTATAAATTCTAATAAATCTTCTGTTGTATTATTTGGTAACGATACTGAAAAACATAAAGCTTTGATTGAAATGCAGACAATTTTAGGGGCTGATATGCTGACTTTCATTGACAGCTGCAAAAATTTAAGTTAAGTCATATATTTTAAATTGAGTTTTGAAGAACATGTTACGAAAACACTTCGATAGGCCTACGCGTTGGTGTATTTAAGTTTGGAAGTGAAGAAAATGTTTAGCAATACAATGATATTGTCACATTTCAATCACTGTGACATTGTGTATGATACTTGTTAGACTGTAGTGATATACGTCGTATCCAAAAAGTCAAAAATTGTTGTTTTCGAATGATGTATCATATTAAGAGAAGAGAAAGAATTTCTCATAAACTAAAGGACGCGGGATGATTGTGTATGTATAACAAAGCCGATTACATACTCTCACGTTTTACATTAAAAATACTAAAATCCCGAAAATTTATCAGGAAGAGTTGTAAATAACACAGATGTGCTCAACGTTAATCTTCGGAGAAAAAATATGATACACATTCCTGCACACATTGAAGAAATTTATGATGGATGTTCCCGAGTTTTCTTCATCAATTCACACTTTCAAAAAAATATCCAAAAAACATTTCTTTGAGAAGCAATGAAACATTTTTTTTAATATTCCTTGATTATATTTGTGTTCAATTTATATCCTGGTGTAACTATAGCTTGAATGTTTATTCATTTTTGTTGTGGTTTATGTGGAAGAATTAGTTTTAAGGCCTAGCATAATCTATTTACTTACCTCGTTATGTGATCTACCGAAGCATATTTTATGTTATGATGAATATTAAATTATTATTATTATTATACAGAAGGATATCACTGAGAAAAATTGAGTTTACTCCTAATAATATTTGGCGCCTTTATAACACAATTTTGTTCAGTTGTCTTCTCAGTGGACAATGTCCAGTGAGGTAGTTCTATAATTGTTCCCTGCCTATCCCTGCTCTATTGAGCAGATCTTCCGTTTTCTTCCCAGACGATCCCGTGTGTATATTGAAATAAAATCTACTTTTTGCAAACTCGCCTGTCATCGTCTCGTTTCATCTCACAAAAACATAAATCATTCCCCATCTTAAGAAGAAAATGTTAACAATTAATGTACGATGCCTAGAAAATAACAAGTGATCATTTCGGAAAGTGTCAGTGATCAAACTAAACAATATACATCAAAATTGTTACATTTGACATCTCAGATTCAGTTGTTTCAAATACTCATTTCCATATGTCTCTCATACACCTATATTTTGTAGAGACACTGACCTGTTCAAAATGCGGCAAGAAGTATGAAAAACGTGCATCTCTCACAAGACATATTAGTCTCGATTGTGGAAAACCTAAATGTTTCAAATGTCTCAGATGTGGTCAGATGTTTCGAAGGAAAGCTGATTTAAGAAGACATGCAGGAAGAATGCATAATACCATACCAAAAACCATATATTGAAGTTGGAACTACAACATTGAATTGGAACACAGGAATCATGATTGTGTTGATGTTCTCACTCGAAATTGTTAATTCTACTGTGATATCATTGATTGTAAAATTTTTAACGAATTGATATTGAGACAAGAAATTGTGAACACAGCAGGAGGCAGCGCTTCTTAAAAATGATGGCAAGTATATCTATACCGATCAGTTTATCGGTACAGTATCGGCTGTAATGACAAGTTGTTCATAGCACCTAAAATTAAAAAATTATATAAGAAAACATTCAATCACGAAATTCTAATGGCATGAATTATTGTATATCAGTAAAAAAAGCTATATACAGAACTAAAAATGAAAAATGTTTCCATTTTTTTGGGAAAATTTACAATTTCTCCTTTCATCAAGGTCATTACTGTATTCGTCAAGTTTGATGGTGTAGGATCTCAAACTTACTCAATTGCAATGAAAATATAATGATATGAAAGAAGTCAAACCCGTAAAATTCTGGAAAAACTCATCGTTTCTATAAATTTGTATGAGTTGTTATGTTTGTTCCGATGAAGACTTGAAATTTCTATGAATTTTAGTTCGGTATATTTTATTTTCACACAACCTCCATTCAAAATCCAAAATTAGATATACAAATTGCAACAGTAAGTACCAAACAGATACCTACGTTGTAGGAGGTCATCATGAAAAATCAATAATAAATTTTTCTGTTTTCTTACCACTTGTATTCGTAACATCACGACAGTTTCCTCCTATAAGAACATTTTCAAACGAATACAATAAACTCTAAATTTTGGAGAATGAAGAAAATTTCTGAGCCATCTTTTTTTACGCAGTTTTACCTAACTCTACAACTCGTCTTTACAAACTAAATATCATAAATCAATCAATGCTCTACACACATTAGCTGGTGACATTAAACATTTGGCCTTCATTTTCTTCTTCCCTTCCCATTTATTTGTCTCAGCTTTCAAAACATAGTGTACAGTATATCTTTTAGTATTGTGTACTCTGTATTTTCAAATCTTATGGAATACTGTGACCTCAGGGCAGTTTCGCGGCGACTTAAAAAAATAAATTGTCAAAAGTCATTGCAAAAAATGCCCAATATTTTGTTTATGTTCGTTTGAAGATGTTCTTATAGGAAGAAATGCATTAACGTTAGTTACAAATACAAGTGGAAGAAAAATAGAAATTTTTATTTCTCATTTTCCACATACCTTCTTATTTATTTACGAATATTCCAAGAATGATCATATTGAGTAACTACCTACTAGTTTCACCATCGAGGTCCAAAAACACTGTGAACTCGATGAAAAGGGAAGAAATTTCAAGTTGTGCGAAAATAAATATTTACTTTAGAAGGACAAACTATTGAATATATCAGAAACCTTATTTGAATGTACTGAAAAGTATGTATCTGCATTATATTGATTCTCTAAGACTAATTCTTATAACTACTGTTAGATATTGATCTCAAGAGTTTTTGGTGAACTTCTGGATATATTCACCCAGGCACCCGTTCTTTGATGTGATATGTTCAAAATACACTTGTGCTACCTGGGCTTGACTAACAATTCCATATCCTAGGAGAAAATTTTTCAATTTGACATATAATAAAATAAAAAAAGGGGAGCCCAAGCGGGGATTTCGGGATTTACTAAAGCGTGGCAGATTAATATACAGGGGGATACCTTTACCCGGTTAAGTACCTCCACTAAATATGAGCTCCACATATAAGGCCGCCCGG
>WOGO01009048.1:0-10373 GCA_015342085.1 Leptinotarsa defecta
AAAGTATTCTAAATGGGACGCCAGTAGTGGGGAAAAAAGACGCGTCCTTGAAACAAAATTATCTTTTCATCACTGTTTCTCCATGACCTTAAATTTCCGATCTTCTGAGATAGTGTCTCTAACACGTTTTTAACGTGCTTTCCCCGGTAGGCCTATTTGACGGATCTATTGTGATTCTGTTCAATTTGAAACTTTCGAAAAATAAAAGATTTTGGCAAGGGTTGAAAATGATGCAAGCGGTGTGAAAAGAATATACAGAAATTTATTCGTTTGATTCATGGTCCACTAATACTTCTGCTTCCTCTTCTTTTTGTCCTTCTTCATTCTGAGTGCAAGTAAAATTTCCTCAGTAGTGATACTTCGCATGTCTTCTCGTTGGTATCAAACGAATCCTCAACAGTGGTGATTCAATATTGGAACACGACCGGCCTTGACAATTTTTATACTTGCAAAAAATTGTGTTCAGCAGTTTTTCCGGCGCAGGTGGGAGTAAAGTCTGAACTGGTTCTAATTATATTGTGGACCAACTCCCAACCCCAGTCTAAGCCACACTTGAACTTGATAATACAAATGAATATGCCCGGAAAAGATGTTGATGAGCAGCCGCTGAGGTTGGAAGAAGACAAGCTGATTGCACTTGTTTTTTATTTCGAGTATTTTCAACGAAACATGCATATCGAAACTTATTTTCAAACATTTTGAAAACAGTTGTTTCACCCCTCCTGAAAAACGCAGAAAAATGCAGTCTTGCGTGTGAATAGTACACTTTGCAAAAGTAGATAAACTTCTCGAAGAATATATTTCCAATTGATGTTGAGCTTTTCCATGTTTAAAAAAAAATAGTTCGAGCAGTAAATAATACCTACGAGTGTCTACATCTTCTAATGTATTATGTATTCCAAGGTTAAACAGTTATACGACCCTAATTATCTGATATACAATTTTTGTCTGAACTAATTTTGTGAACTTTGAACTTTGATCCGAGTAAATATCGGATTGATGAGAATTTTTTAAATTGCATTTCTGATAATGTTTCGAACAATCCTACCGACTTTGAGCTGGGTGAGTTTTTTTACCCTCGGATGTCTGAATTAATTAGATCATATCATCAACGTTGTCATTAATCGTCCTAGAACTTAATGACATCCCAGAAGACATTGTCTTACAATTTTTATGATTCATACAATTGTCTCGCCAAAAATAAAACAGTGAAATTTAGGAAAAATGCAAAAACAAGTCGATTTTTGATTCGAGAGGTCGGGACGAATTATAATCACATCAAAGCATTGCCTTCCATACTGCGGTAGTACTAAGAAATTTGCTGCTAAGTTATGCGACAACTAATTTTATTTCTATATTTGTTCTGCGTGTTAGCGATAGTTAACTCTTTCCATGAATACTTCACACCGCCGGATCATAACTACAGTCGAAAAACGTTGCAAAATAGTCCATCGCAATACATATAATAAACTTGTTATTGTTCGTCTGTTCGTCTGAGCATTTCTGCGCATCAATACCACAAACCAATCAACTAATTTAGTTATGGTTTTCACTATTCTGTTGAGGTAAACTTCACCTAACATTTAATGTCTGATTTATTTCTATTGGTTCGTAAATAGAAAATCTAAATCAATGTTCATATATTAGTAAAAAAAATAAATCAAAGATGAATTCATATACATTTCGCTGTCAAAAGCTCAAGTTTTTACCAACGAAATCGGAGAGACAAAATACTATTATAGAATATATTTGTGAGATTATTCAAATGAAGATGTTCACATATCCGCTTTACTGAATAACTGAAATATATTTACAGTAGATATGTGATTATAGTTATAAAAATTTTCAACAATCGATAATTCAGAGTCTAATGAATATTTCTCAATTATGATTATTTGCACTGAAACAGTTTCCATTCATTTACTAATATCAAAGGAATGCTTCGATCTCAGCCAAGAGGGATGTAGAAATCTTCCAAAGAAGTATCTAGAATATAAATGGTTTGAGTTTTTTTTTGGATCCATAGACGGTACCTTTGTAACACTAGCTGTCATGTCACCCTTCACTCAGGATTTTTCTTCTCTAGAGCAGTTGAATTTTAACGTTGATTTCGCTATAATGCCGAATATCACTGACGAGATCAATTACAGAACGAAACATCCTTTTTGGTATCGAATCTAACTTTGGAATTCTGCTTCTCTCATTCACTTGCAGATTCACACTAGAAGCTACAGAGAGGCAGAAAGCGACTTTTCATCAGATAGTCGAGATCTAACTTTGACTTCGATAATCAACAGATTATCGTTAGTTTTATATCGATCCTATAGATGGAGTTTTCGCTAGGTGTGTTGAAACTTCTTACTCAGGGTTGAATGGGCTCAGATGTTATCTAGGCTTTGTAGCTGTTTACCATGAAGTTCCTTGTACTAAGTTTTCTTAAGCTTTCAGTAGTTCACTTCTTCGAGGGGCTCTTTTTCGTGTCGTCACATCTAACACCAACTTATACAACATTGTCCAGATCAGGAAACAACAGCATGGAGAAACCAGCAAATAGAGATTCTTATCGCATATTTTAATCCACTACTAACAAATCAAGTGATTCGAAACTGAAATCATGAAGAGAGAAAGTTTGAAGAAGCAGCTCATATGTTCAACAACTACGCTTCTAACCAGAATAGTGTGGAGATCCGTGACGTATGAAAACTAAATCACGCGGGAAACTGACTATGGTACAGTGAACGTGAAAAAAGAGATGGAAAAAAAGAGAGAATAAAGCGCTCAATGAACTTATGAATAATCTCGAAATACAGTAAAAGACCAGTTATCAACGAAAAAAGGTTATAGAATTATCGAAACGTATGGAAATAGCTTGGTTTCTAATATTTTCCTATTTCTTTTTCATTTTGCTTTATTTACTTCTATTAAAATTATTCATATACAATTGACATTTCACTCATTTCTTTCTTTTCTTCAATAGTGACTCCGATCGTGAAAGCCTATGTTCTTATATTTCACTCATTGTTGTATTTCTACTCACTTTTTTCATATTATTTCCTTTTTTGACATTTAGTATTTTTATGATTTCTAATATTTCATTTCTTTCGTTTTTCTATCACAGATTCAAAATCTGTTAACACTGTTGGGAAAGGGGAACACGGTTGAGGCAGTATTCCTCATAAAGAATTCTCAGTAAGTTTCACTCGAAAAACGTCAGTCAATATAATCTTTGTCTTACATAATATTCTCCCCGAGGCCCGAAAGTAGAATATTATTATCTGAGTTCAACCTCTAATATCCTAATGGATTATGATAATATAATTGATGTTATTGTTGAATACTTGCTGAAAAAAGAAATGTAGGTAGTTTCAAATAGTACCTCCAGGATACATGCCAACTACGAACTACGAGTATACGCTTGATAGTCGATAGTTAGTGGCAGCAAATCAAACATTCGTCTGCCGCGGGTTCCCAAAACAAAAAACAAGTATGCCTCTAGAACTAAAGAAACATGTGTCACTAAAACAAAAAAAATGAATCGGGATATCATTCCTCTGTGAGGGCGATGACACTTCCCCTTACAAAGACGCCATATATAGAATCAACATAGAAGTCAATCTTTAAACAACAAAGATAAACAAGGCTCCCAAAAGCGGTCAGATGCAAAGTCAAGCAACCAGCTGAGAACCAGAAGCCCAAACACAACGCATTTATGACTCAACACCAGACAACACCAACATTTGGAACCGCCATAGGTCTCATTAGTAGTGCTGCTAGTGTACAACTGCAATGCTAGAGTCAACTGTCCTGAAAGGAAAAGCCTAAGTAAATGAGGGTGATGATCTCCTTCATTTACGTAGGTTCTTGTGATGCACTTCGGAGATGTTCTAGAATACCTGCAACACTTATTCCCCTTACAGTTAACTGGTAACCATCCAGACAACTCTGGAATCGTACTTGTTGAAAATCTTCTGGGTGAATTAGGTGAATTATTGTTGAAGCGTAGGCTTTGTAGACCTACGAATGAGTCTGTTTCCTCTCGTGATGCAGCAAACTCATAACAAATTCGATATTACATAGAGGAAAGTTGGGGTCGCTTAGTGGATGTCCATCTCCTCTGTAGATTTAGTGTAGAATGTTCTTTGTTACATCGTGGTTTTTGAGGGTCCAACGAGTGGCTAGGACAAAGAGGTCCATTACGGTGGATCCCCGCATTACCATGAGAAAGCTTTCTAGGACGAGAGGGTGCACAACATTTTGAAACTTCCATTACTGACACTGAGTGGTCTTCAAATCATACATTTTTTCAGACGGATACACACACCTTGGGATGATATCCGGCAGGGGTATTTTGACACTGCCTGCTAAGTTGAACCTCGAAGTGATGGCAGTTCTATTTTGCAGCGTACTTCTGACATATAATTGCTTTGGGTAAAATCAAGCGAGTCAAGTCATTTGACCTCTTCTCGTGAAAGTATCTATAGAAAAGACAAAAGTCTTCAACATCCTTCGATACAATTTGATACCAAGCGAAACAATCGACGCAGTCGATTTCGCCACGCCCACTATCTTTGACAACTGATGCCTGGGTTCGATTAAACAAAAAACATCTGGTTGTTGCCAAATATGTGCGTTGGCAGCAAAATATTGGATTTGCGGTGTTTTCTAATAGATCGTTAATGTACACTCGTAATAGAATGAAATTTGAAAACAATATGGATCCTTGGAAAACATCAGAGTGAATGGTAGAATCGAAAGAGAACCATTGATGGCTACTTGTAAATAATGTTCTTTGAGAAAGTTGGAGAGCTACGAGCAAATACAATCTCACAAGCTGAACATCATAGATTAATTAATAAACTATCATGCCACATACGTATGAAAACACTTCGCGTTTCTCGATTGCATTGTTCCATACATGTTGATATTTGTTTACGAAAACCACATTGGTTGCCCAAAATAATAAAGCATTCCAATTATTTAGGAATGTGTTATTCATGAACTTCCTACCTGATATTTGATATCACTGATAATAAAGCAACTGATCTAAATTTGAAACATTTCTCTTACTTTCATTTGAATATAAGTTGAACACAAGAAAAAATACTTTCTCAATATTTTTAGACGCAAAATTTGTCAAAAAAACATCGGCCAATTAGTGGTACTAGGTTGGGTTCTGATTACTCTTAAGATTTGTCATTCAAGGGCAGTTGACTCCAACAAAGCATCTGGCACCACTGATGAGCGTGTCCGGTGTTGTTTTTTAGCTCTGGTTTCATCAATGCATTGAGTTTCCAATATGTTTTTCAATATACAGTGTAACCTGTAGAAAGATTATATACCGAATGGTTCCGAAAGTTATCCTCAAAAGTTTTTCAAAAAGTTGACATATTCCCGTGCCCATTTTCAATAAAAACCCATTTGATGTGTCTGATTCGTTGTAAAGATATTTTTTCAATATAGTTTTTTCATTATGTTACAATAATTTGACGACAATTCTTTTTTGAATGCTTGCTTGATTGAAACTCGAAAACAATTTTTCATTGATTTTTTCAAATGAAATATTTATTATTTTATCCAAAATGTAATTTCTCTTCGAAAAGCTTTTTTTATAATATGGAGTTATATAGGTTCAAAAGTTATAATAAAATTACTTTCAAGAAAACAAAATGAAATTTCAGAATGAAATCTCGGGAATATGGAAAGGAGAAATTTTTGTAATAGCTCATGAGATCAGACTGAATAACACGGAAATTGTTAATGAACGCAAAAAATTCTAAAACACATTGGAAAGGAAGGAAGGAAAGTATCATTTTCAATAGGGTTTATAGGTCCATTCAGTATCGATAGTGCCGAAAAATTTCGTTCCCAAGTTTCTTATGGAATTACAACCTGGAATCTACAGTGTGACTCACTTAATATAAAGACACCCCTGAATTTCGGACATATATATTATTTTCAGTACAGGCATTGACCTTCATAGGCCGCACTTTTCGCAAAATATAGCCCGAGTGACAGCCTTAAACCCAACATACTGCGATTCTGAGAAACGGGCAAGTTCTCTTTTCCTTCGCGTTGATAATACCAAAATAAGTTTTTTGAAAAAAAGTTGCTTCAAATCGATTTTGTCCCTACATCCTGAATTTCAACACAAAATTAGAATTTTGATTATTAGTTTTTTATTTCCATATTGTTCGATTTTCAATTGATGATTCTAAATGAGAAGCTACGAAAATAATAGGTTCGTTATAATGTAGGAATAAGAATGAAAAACCTTATATTCATTATGAATACATTTATTTCATTGATTTTGAATATTTTATCATTTCCATAGCTTCTTATTCAGAACCATTAATTGAAAATCGGACTTGAATATGAAAATTGCAATTGCAATAAAATTTGTATTTTGCGTTGAAATTGGGTACGTAGGGTCAAAATCGATTTCCAAGCAACTTTTTCAAATATCATATTTCGGTTATTACTCGAGCTAAATCAAATAACTCATCAATAATGAAACACCTTATAATTAAAAATCTGTCTTTGAAAAAAATAACTTTCTCAATAAAGTTATATTTGAAATTTATTTTGTATTGATGTGACACTCAATATATATCCCTATTATGACTTTCATATTAATGCTTTGTTTCTCATTCCAGATTGATGTCACCCAGTAGCTCACCAGCCACGTCGCCTACCATGTCTAATTCTTCGTCGCCAACTCCGCCTGCCGTTAACTATAACAAGATGACGGGTATACCGTGCGTGGCGGCCGCCTCCAGGTACACGGCGCCTGTGCACATAGATGTCGGCGGCACCATATATACCTCGTCGTTGGAAACTCTAACGAAGTAAGTCTGTCTTCAACGCTCCATTTCAATAAAAGTGTAACATTTTACTCATACAAATAACTGAAAAATATATGAGCTAGACCCATAGTTGCTTTGGAGAAAATGATCGGCATCCAAAAATAACATTTTTCAAAAACATATGTGATCTCCCGTTTGTCTGTTCATTTGTCTATCTGTCTGTCGTGTGAAAACGTTTGTCTTTCAATCACTTTCGGACAGAAAGATGTCAATTTGAAATTTTCATCATCATTTGAGCCCGTAAGAAACTACAGTTTCTCCGGTTTTGGCATAACTCGGATAATATGTAGTTATGCTCACTTATGTGTTCCACCAAAAATGTTCCATACACGTTTATGACAACTTCGATAGTTCAGGAGATATCATGAAAATTGAATAAATTTTTTGAGAGTTGTCGTTCGTAGAGGACGAGAACTGGTTAGCGGAAAAACAGAATCTAGCAGACAGACAGATTTGACCGATATACTTTTGTTTGAAAATCACCAAGAGAAGAAAATAATGAAGTGGAGCACCGCTTTCTACATCAGTTTGACTTTCTAGCTTTTTAGTTATTACAGAATCGACAGTTCCTTCAAACATGTTGATGTACATACTGCCAATCAAGTTTTCTTCGAGAAATAAAAAAAACTTTGGTGTTTGTTGTTGATTAGCACTACCATCCAGAAAAGTTGATTTTTCGCAGAAGGTTGTAGATGATATATTGACTGTAGGTAGATATTCTTGTATCAGATTTCTCGTTACATTCAAGTCAGTTTCAAATGAAATGCAAAACATCTCTCTAAGATTTCTTGCACTGTAAAAATTTGTAAATGTCTCTCTATCACCATATCATATGGTTCATTACATCCGACATACATATAAATGCAAGTTTTGTCTCAGAAGAAATCTTTCTCATTGTACATCAATAGGAACTTGATGAAACCCATCTAGCGAACACCTGAGTACCAGATAACAATACGATCTGGTATACTTGAAATACTCTACGGCTAATATTCAACCATCATTTGAGGCTCCTTTCCCCACACTTTAGTTCACATCACCTGAACCAACGATGTGGAAAATGACCCAGCAGCAAATATAATCAGTGGCCTCATTTTGGTTCATCTGCTAAAGAGTGTCGGTGACTCGGTGACAAAGTTTCAGTTTGTGGCCATGCAGTTCACAGAAAGCAGGTTGTGGAACAAAGTAGTGTAAGATATCCAGTAGTGGGTGTAACAGAAGGTGTGCCTCAAGGGTCAATATTCGGACCCCTACTTTTCCTAATATATGTTAATGATCTTCCACACCATATGACACCATATGAACCCCCTGAACACAATTCAGTATGCCGATAATACTACTATTTATGAGAGTCACCCTGAACATGAATATCCAAAGCAGCTAACTGACAACGCGTTGAAAAAAATCGAAATTTTTTTTGCAGACAATAAGTTATGTTTCAATGTCAAGAAAACTGAAACAATTACGTTTACACTAAAAAAACTGAAGGACAATCAAAAATCCATTAAGTTTTTGGGAGTAACGCTGGATAAAAAAACTTAATTGGAAAGAACACATCAAATATCTCTTTACTAAGCTGTCCAGCACTTTTTACCTGCTTCGTAGAATCAATGAATTTGTTTTGAGCGCAGCTTACATGGGGTTATTTCAGTCTAAGCTGTCATACGCATTGGTTTTTTGGGGACTTTCAACTGATTGAAAAAGGATATTCATTTTACAAAAAACGGGTATTGAAATCCTATTTAAAAAATTTAATATATTAACTATTACGACTCTATCTATATTTCAATGTCTTGTCTATATCAATACACAAAATAACACCACTCTAGTTAATCGCAACCATAAATATTTGACAAGAAATGGCCATAATCTTCTTATGCCACAACAACGACTGGCAATTACTCATAAAAGCTTTTTTACTATGGCGATAAGGCTCTTCAACCATCTACCAACATATATGAGGAAATTACATATGATTAAATTCAAAAAAAGTATAAAAGGGCTGCTGCTTTATCTCTGCCCTTATCACCTAAGTGAATTTTTCAACTGCAAGTTTCAATGCTCTGCCTTTTTAATGTGTATGTTTTGTACTATATTTATCTACCTTAACGATGCTAAATCTGTTGTACTGATAATGAGCAAATAAATTGATTGATTGATTGATTGGTTTTCAAAAACCGAGTCCATCAACTGCCTCAAAAAGAGATGATGGAATTCATCCATCATGGTCACAGACTAAACAAAGGATGTGATTTTAGAAGAAAAAAACTTGAGAAATTACTGGAGCTTTTTTTATCATACAAATTACATCTTGAAGCTATGTGAACTGTATCCCATACTCTAATTAGCGATCATCCTAAAGAGGATCTTCGCTTCAGAAGTGCAAACAGGCATATGGCAAACGATCTTTCTCGAAGACTCCTTAGCGGTAAAACTTTCAATTGCATTAATGTATTGAAATGCAGTGATTCTAAATCTTGTAATGGTTCCCGTCCTGTAATCAGTTTCCGCATAGACTATGAAATTAAAATATTCCATGGTGTTCATCAATTAGGCAATTCATTACTGGATGATCAATATGTAATGGATTAATTATACTCTGAAATATATCGTAGAAATCGATTCGTTTATTGGCCACTAATTTATACAGATAGATAGATAGAGATTAATGTGTCAGTTCCAAAATTGATTGTAACTGTGTAATCATATTTCATTTAGTTTTCAATTGATTCTGTGATATCGATCATCAATTTGTGAGTGATTCAACATTAACGACTGGTTAAATTGAACTGAACCGCCGAATGAATAACGAAAAGAACCACCCATTCAGTAAGAGATGATTTCAAATCCTCTTGTATCTTTGTTATATTATATTTTTTATCAAATGAAAAAAAAAGTCAATGCAAGCAATTAATGTTCATCGTGCCTGAAAGTGATATGAAAATGATAAATGTGTCTTTTTCACAAACTATTGTTTAAAGATCAAATTTGAAAGTTCAACAATATCCACGGTATTAGATGATGTAGCAGTAACGCTAACTCTATAGATATACCTAATGAGGTCACTGGTAATATTCAACATAATATCAGATGAATAACTTTGACAGCCGTCAGATAAACTTGGTTATTAGATTACGAGTGAAGTTGTATTTTCTTTCACTTCTACTTACTCATTTGAAGTTTGTTGCCGATTGTTATTTTTGAACAAGTATTTAGAATTGTGTCAGTGACTATATAATCATACTCAAAAAAGCGAAAATATGTAAAACAAGCGAACCGCCCCGGCTTCGCACGGATGCAATGCTGATACTTAATATATTCACCCACCGGAAATTTAAGGGCATGGAGAAACAGTGCTCCTATTTCATCTCCAGAGGGGGGCTTCAGTTGGAATATTCAAAAATTCTTTCTTATTGCACATCTTTTTCCAAAGTCGTTGAAATAATAATGAAAAAGCGTCTGTATGATTACTTCGAGAGTTACAACTTCTTTTCTCAGGGTCAATATGGG
>WOGO01009049.1:0-10373 GCA_015342085.1 Leptinotarsa defecta
ATCGAAACTTCATCTGTTTCTTTGTTGAGCTCACCCAAATATAACTGATGTGATCTGAAAGTTTTTGTATGCATTCTAGTTAATAGTTTATAAAGTAAACGATATTATGGATATCATAAAAACTTACACTTTAACATTTTTATTGAGATTTCCATATGTACGCTACAAATTAATGAACTTGTCATTTCAGGCAACCAAAATTAGTTCAAGCATATATTTCAGCAACTGGTATAAATATCCCGAGCATTCGAAATCCACCCAAATGATCTTGCTGAGAGGTCAAAAATCTATGAACATCAGAGCAGGTGGATTTCTGAAAATGGATTTGAGAACAGGCTTAGCTGTACGTATTTTTTTATTTTAAACATATTTCCAATGAAATATTATATTACATTATTCCCGAAAAATGCTACATTAAGATTCTTGCAAACCCCATCAATATGCAGATCCCAATTTGAAGATTCATCCAACATGGTAGCTAGAAATGTTATAGCATGTGGCATTGCTACTCCATCAGTATTATGAACTTTATCTGGAATGTTACTTTTTTTTGTTCTAAAATTTGATCGAAACAGATTTAGAGGTGTTCAATATTGAATGATTGCGTTCATACCATGACGTAAATCCATAAATAATCTCTGACTCTTGTTAATATATCTTCCAGTGTATACAAAGTTATTATCATCCGGTATCAAGTGGTATCATCTAGAAACATAGTTATGTGGCGACTGTCAACATGTTCTGAGAGATCATTAACATATACCACAAAAAGTAAAGGTTCCAGTACCGATCCCTGAAGAACTTCTAATGTTACATTACATATATTGGACTGTCAAATGCCGACCACTCTTATAGGATTTTATCTAAGACAGAATGTTTACTTTACATGTAGATAGTCAGGTGAAACAGTATCATATGCCATTGACAGATCAAAAAAAAATAATAATTACAAAATTATTGTCATCAACTCCATATTGATTATTACATACTATATTATTTGACTCTGGGCAATTCACTATTCTAGTGGCCACCACTTATTCAGTTTCAAAATAGAACAAAGTAATGAAATTTGTCGGTAGTAATTCAGGTTATTTCTAATAATGAATGAGGAATGACTAAGGCTTTCTTGAACTCTTCTGAAAAGTAGCCTAGCATGTAGGATTGATTCATTAGAAAATAATTAGAGGAATCACAATTAGTTTTCCTATTAGTCAGTGGGCTATGCTTGAAAACTAGCAGTGAACAAATCTAAAGAAATGAACTGTAAACGTTCAAGCCAGTCTCGGATATACCTACACAGTAGGTTGAATGGACTGACGATTATCAGAAAACATCTACTCCACTGGCTAATACCACGGAGGGTGTTGATTATATTCGACAGGCTTCAGTGCAGGAATCTTCACAGAAAATTTCATGCATATGCAATTGGCAATACAACTGAAAGAGTCGACCTTCAATTTTGGAACGGGCACACTTGCAGACCGGTTTCTGGCTCATTAGCCATTTATCAGTGCAAGATATTGGCTCACATCGACCTAAAGTCAATGATATTCCATAATTGAAAATTGGAATTCTTTCAGAGTATTTCATTCCTCTTCCTAAGTTGGAGCGAACAACAAAATGTCGCTCCATCTAGTGGACGAGGTACTAACCAACTGCAAATCCGAAATTTGCCTCTGAATAAGGAAGAAAAACTTCCTTTTCAGTCAGTGGGCTATGTTTGAGTAGCCCACTGACTGAAAAGCCCACAGTGACGCCTGTTACAAAACAACTACTCCCCTGGCTAATACCACGAAGGGCGTTGGATTATATGCGACAGGCGTCAGTGCAGAAATCTTCACAGATAATTTCCCTGGTAAAAAACTTTTTTTGATTGAGTACTGCAAGAAACAGAATATCATTTATGAGAATGTTTCATCAATTCCCTTCTGTCAAGAATGTAAAATCTGAATGTCAATCACTTGGTGCCCTGGTCAGTCATTCCTACGCCTTCCCTTTTAATCGCAGCCAGCAAACTCACAGATATTTCCTTCAATTGCAGCGTCACTATATTCAACGGTATTACTTTATTTGTTTTAAGATTTTTGAACTTCGCGCTCACATCTACCAAGCTAGATCCCTGATTGGCAGCGACGCTTCAGGTCTGTCGGATCCCTTCGCCAGAATAATAGCAGGAGAATTCAGCAAGACAACTCAAGTCATAGATGAAACCCTGAGTCCTACTTGGGATGAGCTGCTGATCTTTGAGGAAATTCTCATTTACGGTGATGGTGACGAAATCAAGAATGATCCAGCTCCGATAGTGATCGAAATCTTTGATCAAGACAAGGTGGGGAAAAGTGAATTCATCGGAAGGTCCTTGGCGAAGCCTAGTGTGAAGCTCAAGGACGATCCATATGAGAAGCCGAAATTTCCGCCTTCTCTAGAATGGTAAATACATCTACTTTCTTTAGTATTCAATCCAAACACTCTTATATTGATTATTTTGACTACGTCTCTCCCATGGAAAGAAACACTTTTCGTAAATCGTTACAATTACTTCTGTTACTGTAAATCAATTGCAGGGAATGACGTGTTGAGACGTAAAATCTAGTTAATCCCCAGCTTGCACAAGATTCATTTACTGATGTTTTGGTGCTTGAAAACCTGTCATCATGGTTCGACTAGTAAATATATTGAAATTCAAATTATAGAGCCTTGATAGTTTCATTCTAATTTCGTAATTCAGAACTTTTGGCACAGAAAAGAGTGCTATTTAGTGCTCACTCCAGCATAAAATATTGGTGATAGCAATTGGTGGTTCTTCATTCTACAACCTTTACCAAGTCCTTCTTGGTTGACAATGTTTTTGAATGTCAGTTTTTCAGTCAGTCAGTCAGTTTTTCGTTCAATTTCTTTTTGATCTAGTTAATGTATCCCTATGGATAATCTCAGATCCGGATCCCTTGAGGTTATGTAGGCGAATCCAGACATCAGTATTCCAGACTTGCTGAACGCTCTACTACCCAAACCTTCAACAGCCTCTCGATTTCACATGGTATCTGGTACTTTCTGTTTTTGACGTCGTTATTAGATTCAGATGGTGTAATTTTTGTGAGACCGAATCTGAAGAAGTTTCTATTGTTATACTTAGATCCAATTCTTCCAATCCTTCGCTACTAACTAACATGTTTGTAGGTTCACTATAACGAGGGGTACAGATAGAGCAGGTGAGCTGTTAGCTGCTTTCGAGCTTTTAGAAATTCCAAACGCCACAGAGGAACCTCTACCCGCTCTCCCTCATCCTAAAGACATACCCATGTACCATGAAACGGACCCGAAACTTGTGAGCACGCTTCTACCAGTACCAAGAGGTATAAGACCTACTCTGGCTAGGTATCGAATAGAAGTACTATTTTGGGGATTGAGGGATCTGAAGAGGATTCACCTCCTTACAGTCGATAAACCCAGAGTCGACATAGAATGTTCTGGGAATATTCTGTACTCGAGCATCATACAGAATAGCAAGAAGAACCCGAACTTTAGCACTCCAGTGAAGTTTATAGAGTTGGACTTGCCAGAGCAGGAGCTGTACAGGTAAAAGCTTTTGGGTATTGTGAGAAACAAGAAAAACGTGTTTCTTTCTCAAGCTCATATTCATCGAGTTTATCTTTTTTATAGACCTCCTCTGACGATAAGAGCCGTAGATTGCAGAAGTTTTGGGAGATACACTTTAGTAGGTACTCACATGATCAATTCGATTCATAAATATACCTACACTCCAACCACAAAGAAAGATCGGGAAGCTGAGGAGCGAAAGAAATCTTTTAATCAACTCAGAGTTGTAGACTGCAATGTTGGTAATAATCAGATATCACCAACCAGGCTATCTATGGCGAACAGTGATAGAGAGAGGAGTCCTTTGCTGCCTAAGGATATAACTATACAGACAGGTTGGTGAAACTGAGTTTAAAGATAATGTTTTTAACAAAATGGGATAGATCATGATGAGCATATAAAACATAAACAATATAGCAATAAAAAGTATATATCAACTGGGTGAGAGTTCCTATCAAAGTTCATAATGAGCAGTGTGAAATATACCGGTCACATAATAATAAAAACATAGGACACAACATACATATAGTAATAATGAAAATAACACTTCAAGGAAGGAAAGAAAATACAGAATGAGTCATCAATGTATAATATATAATTTTTTACTTATGATGCACTGTTTGGAACCTTTGGAGTAGTAATGAATATTATTCGAGTTTTTTCCCAACACCAAATCGTTATTTTTAACACTTCAAGACGTGTTTCGATCACCAAGTGATCATCTTCAAGAGGAAGATTAATCGAAACACATGTCGAGGTGTTAAAAATAACGATTTGGTGTTGGAAAAAAATTCCAGTAATATGTATAATATATGAGTTGACAAAATATTATTGAAAACAAAACGATTTGGCTACTTTTACGAACAACCTAAACGTTTGAAAAAAAAGTCTTTAATTTTTTTTTTATTCACCATGTTACAGTTCTGGATCAATTACATGAAATTCCTCGCCAATTTATTATTAATTTGTAGAAACATAATTTATATTTAATTTTTCAACTTCATTTGACAATTCGAATATTCCAGAATGCGAAATATTTGGCATAAATAACCATTCCTAATTTGAAGTTTAACTTTACTTACTGTGAAATATGAGCAGACAACTATTTGTGTGATACGAAAGTATTGAAATCGTAAAAACATTTCAATATACAACATGTAAACTGTCAAACGATAGTAATACTCTTTTGACTTCCTCTTTCACTTGTAGAAGAAAAGGATGCTATATAAAAGTATGTGTTTTATCATGTATTCAATTGGTGACACATGTGTATTCTTTTGTCGTCCCATCTGTACAATACCTCAGAATATCATAGATAATGTTAACAAATTCAATATTGAAACAAATTATAATTCTTGAAACTACAATTGTAAAGTGTAAATTCAAACTGGAACTTCATGTACTGGACAACATTACTTATTTCCTCAAAAATGAGTTCAAAACGGATTTTCAAAATCGATGATGAGCCGCGAGACAATTTGAAACAATATTCAAGTAGTTTTAATGTGGTGACAATAAATACAAATTTTGGGCAAACAAAACTGTTTTAATTAATATTTAATGAAACGAATTAAATTTTGGATGAAAACAGTTTTTTAATTTTGCTATTGCCATTCTCTCATTTTTTTTGTTGTAGGATACGGTACACACGATGTTAAGAAACTGAAAACTGAAATCAACAAAAAACGGAAACAAAGTTTTGAGGAAGATATAGAAGACGAAGAAGAGAGTAAAGACTGGTGAGTTGAAACAGAAAAATACTAAATGAATTATCTCTAGAATGATCGGAAAGAAATGATGACTTGACAGGAACTGCCATTCTCAAAACGGGAGTTTGCTGTAGAAGTAACAATAAAGTGAGCGATTAGGCAAATCCACTTCGATCGAAGCGATAAATCGTCGACGACTTCTCGAAACTATTGCTGAAATATCAGGTTGTTTCAAACGTATTTTGTTAGAAACGTTTTTCAAACGTTTCTATATATTTACAGTTATTCAATAACTATTACAAAAAGTAGTCAATCATCAGTCGATTTCAACTACCAAACAGTAGAACAGTAGTTCGAAAGCCAATAAGAGAGATCTACTGCAAAATAAGTAGACCTAGTAATGCTTAACATGGCACTCCTCCCAATTTTTTCTTCATCTGCAATGGATTGATTCGCGATATTCCGCAGTCTGCATTATGGATTCTTTGTGAAAAATTCGAGTTCTCTAATTTCAACTAATTTCAACTGTTCATGTGTTTTGATTTGATTACGATTATGAAATTCTACTTATGAACAAAAGGTGGAGAACAAAATATTTCATTAGAGTTCGAAACTGTATAGTTTTTTTTTCATGGGTATGTATTTATTGACTTCTCAAAGGGACTGTGGAAGAATTGGCTACAGAGTCAAACGGTTCTCCTTTTATATACCTTCATTAGATATTTTTGTATTGAAAAATTATTTTGCATTATTTTATACATTGGTAAATAATAAATGTATTATTATTATTATATGATGTTGCCCCACTTGGATTTTTTCGCAAATACTTTACTGAACTCCTTCATTCAGTATTTTTTGGATAATCACTGACTCATAATCATAACATTCTTCTAAAAACTGTTTTTTATTTTTTATTCAGGTGGACCAAATATTTTGCTTCGATAGAACGGATGATCGACGAATCTAAAGAAGCCAAGAAGGTTTTCAACCAGAACGGAAATCTACAGGTCTACGACGACGATAACAATCCACATTCCGGAAACAGTTCGGACAAAAGCCCAGGAATGGAACAAAGAAAAAAATTCGGGTTCAAAACCGCAGCTACTGCATCGAGATTCACGACAAGAATTAGTCCGAAAGCAACGAGAAAAAAGAACAAACCGAAACCGGTGCTTTGCAAGGTGGAGTATTAGGAATTTACGATAAAAATATTATTTGATTTTTTGATGTTTTTGTGACTCAATTTCAGTTGTCAAGGATGTACTGGCGGATCAATAGTAAATGAAGACCTCAGCTTTGATGAGCCGAAGTCTTCTCTGTTGTTGAAAAATACCCCATGCATTGGCTTATCTTTATGTTAGATTAGATTGTCGGGGAGCTGACCCATGGCCTGATTCACTGCGACTTTTTCAGATTTATTGTGATGCTCCTTGGTTGTTAGAGCTCATTGTCTACCTTGATCTCTTTGATGAGACTCCATAGTCTCATCATCCAGTTAAGGGGATCGGAACTCCTAACAAATTTACAACCCCCATCCAGTACCATTCTGTTATTTAGATTCTCAAAACTCGTAAGTCCATGGCCTCCCTGTTGGGGGAAGTACAACCGTGGAACGGGCCATTTTGGATGCATCATTTTTCGGGTCTTTACGGCGATTTGATACAGCTCCTCTCGGGTCTTTGTCACTACTCCAAACAAGTAGAGTGAGACTGAAACGGCAAGAATATTCATAGAAGCGACTTTGTTCTTCTCCAACAGTTCGATGACCAGATCTGTCGAAATTTGTGCTGATACTTGCCGCAGAAAGAGTTCTCCACTACGGTTACCAATCCATCAGTAGTTTGTTCAGTGGAGCTCCCTTTGCTCAGGAATTATCGATTCTGAGGACTCATGATACGATGCGTTGTCAATTTCCAAGAACTAAAACTTTATCGTTTTCGTAAGAATATTCCGCTAGGTTTCAAGGTCATCACCGGATCGTCTTCAGTGAAGGTGGCCTCCATGTTATGGATTTGCATGAAAAAAATCTTACGTACTCTAAAAATCACACGCAGTTTTTGAAGTAAAATGTTCCGATCCCTTTTCCAAGATAACCGAATGAATGGTGAATATATAATTGAAATAAGACTACCTAACCTAACCTATTTCAAATCTACCACGCCATCTAGCGCGTGAATAGTGATAGTGGAAATAATCAGATATTTTCAGATTCTTCCTACGGAATTAGAAGCTAGACCAGAGTTTGATGAATTCAAAGAATGGCTGCATACGTTTGAATTATATAGAGGTAAAAAGACTGGTGAAGATTCTGAAGATGAAAACAGAGTGGTTGGGTATTTCAAGGTAATACTGAACGATTTAAATAAATGCTTTTATTGCACATTTTCTTTACAGGGTGCTATTAAAGTTTATAAATGGCCTTTGCCAAAAGATATTGAAGATACAACTATTATGGGTTTCGACCCACAATTCGGGTTTTTCCAAGGACTGCCTTCAAACGATCCAATCAGGGTCTTAGTGAGAGTATACATTGTTAAAGCTAACGAACTTCACCCGATGGATTTGAATGGTAAAGCTGATCCCTACGTCGTTTTACAGTTGGGGTCGAAGAGGATCAGCGACAAAGAAAACTATATTTCGAAACAACTTAATCCCATTTTTGGCAAGTAAGTGAAAAATTCAATATTTTCCATGGTATTATAGCAACAACTGAAGTCTATTCCGTGCAGGAGATATTGTTATAGCACTGGGATAATTCAAAATAACTCCAGAGCAAGTTACTTCCTCCACATAGTAAGTAACTCAACTCGTCATTCAGAACTGAACATATAGTTGACTTTTACACCGTCATCTTTCTTTTTCATCTGAAGAATTCCTCTTCGATGATTCTATAACCACCTTGGTTCTTTGATCCACCAAGAATACTTGGTATATTTTCGTTGTCTTTCAATGTAAAACCTCGAAGTAGGAATGGGTCAATTGAGGCTGGGCCTATGGCGAGAAGCGATTACTGCGCAACCTCTGCTGCAGGCAACAAGTGATACAATTGAACCCAGGTTTGTGTTTAATAAACCCTACAAAATACAAATAAAGCAGAACATAAAGTAAGATGATACAAACGCAATACGGATTTACACAGACGGCTCAAAAACCAAAGAAGGCTCAGGATGTGGAGTGTTCTCCAGATCACTAAGGATTAAGTGGAGGATAGGAAAAGATACCAGCGTGGTCCAAACATAACTGGCTGGTATCTCAATCGCCACAAAAGAAATAACCAGAAAAGGAATTTCTGGCAAATACATAACAAGCTGCACTGACAGCAGACAAGCCCTATTAGCCTTGAACGGACAACGTGTAACCTCTGGGCTAGTACTAGAGTGTCACCAAGATTTAGCCAAAGCCTCGGTAGATAATAACATCTTGGGTGACCCTGGGAAGCTGGCACCGAAGAAATATCTGGCGATGACCAGGAGATACCTCCATAATATGAAGCTAGTGAACACACCCCTATGCAGGATGTGTAAACAGAAAGATGAGACTGTCAGACATGTCCTGTGCGAGTGCCCGGAGTTATCGTCAATAAGAGAGTGTGTGTTCTGCGAGTCTTGGCCTACACCTGCCGATATAAAGGAGATGTCTCCTAGTGACCTGTTCACCTTTCTGAAAAGAACAGGATGGAGGACAACTCCTCGAGAGGATGTACAATGGGTCACATGTGACCCAAGTGATGTGGGCCTACACTCACCCTTCTTAATCTACATATACAGATAGGACATATATAAGATATCAGGTCTGACTAGGCTGCAGTACCTTCCGCCCTACTTTCGCTGATCTGAAACCTCCCTTCCTAAATAGATTCTTCAACTCCTTGTCGCGTAATTCAAATAAATCCACTCAATCCATATGTAAATAACGAAAAAAACACGAGAACTAACCTCACGCCCCTCAACGCGCTCTCGCGGCAAGAATTTTCGTGGTTGCCTTCATTGCATTTATAGAGGATACTGACTCCGAGATGGTTTTGCCAATACTGCATTTATAAGTTTTTTCAAGTTTATTAATGATGTCAACATTTACTGGGAGGATATAAATTCCAAATCAAATAAGTGCGGCAGTTGGTCTAATATCGTCCTCGCCGATTTGGCCGTAACTTCCTCTTGACTTGCAGCTGCACCTCCAACTTGTTTAGGCTGCAGTTTCAAGAGTGTCGCTAAACATAAGTAGGTTTGGGACTGGGCGAAAGTTATGTCTGCGTTTGGATGCATGCCAAAGAGTAGCGGGTCGTCGTTTATCGGAAAGGTTTTTATGTACTCCATATAGTCGATGAACATCGTCGTGGTCGGCACCTATTGAATAATCATATAATATTAAATTTATTGTCATTCCCAACTGCATCCGAAAGAGTATAAAATGTTTAAAATTCGGAAGTTGTGACTACAAATTTCTTGCAGTGAAGGAAGATATTCAGAAATACTCCAGTTCTTTTAGGCAAACTGCCATTGGAATCAAAATAGTACATAAAAGCAAACCCCGATACTCTTACTTCCTCCACCTTCACTCAAAAAGTGTAATGGTAACTGTCGTGGGTAATATAAATTATTGGGAAGCAATTTTGAATGACTTTACAACATGAAGAAATGTCAGTAAAAGTTTCAAGTTGAGTTAATGAGGTGGAGAAGTTGATGGTACATTCATTCTTAATAGAGCCAAAGGGCTAATCAATTTATTATTATTATTATTATTTTCCGGGTTTGTTGGACAAGATCTGCAGGTTTTCATGTCGGAAGTTTCGTGTACGAAACAGTACACAATATCAAAAATAATGATACAATATACGAAGTACTCCAGTTGTCCTCACGGACATTCAAGGTTTGAGTCACCGGTTTTATTCCACATTTCACGCAGTTGAGCGTAAGTAGACAGACTTAATTGATATAAATTTTCTCTTCTTTTCCTTGAAAAGATTGATTTTCTATCTCCTCCCTATATAGTCTTGGGCAATAGATTAGTTCTAACAGGCACTTGAGTCTTTTCACGAGGTAACAAGGATGCCTCAGGCGACAATTT
>WOGO01009050.1:0-10373 GCA_015342085.1 Leptinotarsa defecta
ACTATATAATTGAGGTTTGTATTTTGTTGGACCACATATTTGGAAAATTGTATATTGAAATTATTTGCAACTTCGCTGTCTGGGAGTCGAATACCATTCTGGTGAATTTTAACTTCATTTGATGGGTTCTCCCCTTTAATTTTGTGTATCATTTGCCACATGAAGTTCGATTTATTTTTTGAAGCATTTATGTGCTCATCTACATATCGTTTGTGAGTAGATTTTAATTTCTCTCTGTAGGTCTGTGTTATTTTTTTGCTCATTTCTGTGTAGTTTTCATTTACTTTAGCACATTCCGAATAAAATGTCATTTGGCTTTTTAATTCTTGGAGTTCTGATGAAAGAATGTTAATATTTTTAGATTTTCTCCCTGGAATTTTGATACATATCACTGGAAAAGCTAATTCAATATAGTGTTGAAGAGTAGTAATAAAACACTCGTAGGCCTTGTTTGGGCATGTTTCTATGAAAATATCATCCCACGATTCATTTTTTATTGATGTTCTGAAAGTTTGAATGTTTTCTTCTGAAAAAACTCTATGATATCTTCTGGAGAAATTATCAACTTCTTTATGCAGGTGTCGGTGACGGTTGTGTTAGTTTTGCGAATTACTTCATAATTCGATTCTCGAAGCTATTCATTACTTATTGCAGTTGCTATATTTTTTCAGTTACTGTATTTTTGAAGGAAAAATATAATTTATCTAATTTTTTTTTCTTTGTTATCCTACGAACTTTTCAGCCCCACATACAATGAGTCTCAAATATTTTGATCAATTCATGTTCAGCTATTCGTATTAGGTTTCAGGAAAACATAGGTTTTAACATCATTATTATTATTTTTGTGATATACTTGTCACATCTCAATTATTTAATATTTTTGTATTCAGAATAAAGCATTCCTAAACATGCCCATATCAATAGAAAATATGTTTTCAATTTCACTCCTAATGAACTACATCAATTCAAATCAAAACGATAAATATTGCGACCAAGAACAAATATACTAACTGTCCTATACGGACTAACTGTCCGTATAGGACAAAACTGCAGTAACGTCAGTTACAAATAAAAGTGGTAAAAAACAGAAATTTTCATTTCTCTTTTCATTTTCAATAGAGTTTCAAGCTGGGTAGTAATTGTTCAAGTTTAGGATTTTTTCCCAAGAATGAGACGCAGATGGGTCTCCTTGAACTCTGGTGACATTATAAGTGACTCTAATATATAATCGGCCACTAGTACGTCAAAGAATATTTACAATCTTCTGCAATATACACGGTCTCAGTAATTTCCATCATGTTAATGACATTATGAGCTGCTTTTTATGATTTATGTTACGTGCATTTGTTCTAAGGAAAAATTAATCGAGCGAACATCAACTCAATATTTCAGTTTAACCTCAGAAGTCAACATAATTCAATGAATCATCGTATGAAATATTCTTCGAGAAGCTAATTAAATCAAAACACCGAATTTTCAACTCAAAGAAATGTCGTAAAACTATTGGGAATTCGTGACGGGTTACGTTCGATTGATTCAAAGATATGCCGACATACATTTTTTTCCTACCTCGTCACCGTCTTTTATTAGTACCCGATGATGATTCCTAATGAAGAACGAAGAAAATGTTTATTAGAACAAGTCTATTTAATTGACTATTACATTTGAATGTCTTCTTTTTTATTAATTTAGATTACTCTGCTCAAAGGTAATAATTCTTTTGAATAAATGTCCGTTAATATGCTAATATTGGTATTCCTCAGTTCCAAGGAAATATATCAAACTAGTACATTTTCGACAGTAGACGGTAGAACCAGTAGATTAAATTGAAAATGAGGTTTGTGAGAACTGAACGATAAATTCAGAGCTTTAGCAAGTCAGTGAAAATGCTGTGTTTTTCGGAGACTAGTGGTGATTAAAATTTACTGATGCTTTGAATTGACACTACCAATCGCAAATACTCAACAACTTTTCAACAATGTTATCACAGACGGGATAATTGCCCCGATGTAAATTTTTCGTTTTCATTATCTTTCGGGGTTTTTCTTATTTTCAACTCTATATGTAAGCAGAGTTATTGTCAATAAGGAGTCACCAAAAAATGTATTCCTTGTTTGTATGGGGTCGAAAATTGAAGTTATGTTGTTGCTGAGAAACAGGCGAAGAGGAATTAACAGGGTTAATACTTCCGCGTTTGGTTTATAGTATCTTGGATTGGCAACTTCCTCAAAAGTAGACTTAAGTGGGTGCAAACTAAAAATTACATATCACATACAATTGAAGCTTGTTTTGGTAATCCCCAGGGTGGTCGACGAAATTGAAAACGTATATTATGATCAATACAAAGCATGAGTCAAGAAAATATGCTAACACCGCTGTCTCTACACAGTCGACGAACTTATGGTCTGCAATATATAAAGTTTTGTCCTGTTTTCTGTCACACACTTATGATACGTATTCACAGATCTGCCTCCCAACATATTTCGCTAATAAACTCCGCTAATAATTTACCTCATGGGCAGTATAAATATTCTTTAGGTTTTTTACACATTTCTTACCATTGAAACCGCTGATAACTATCACTAGATGGTATGAAGAATGCTAATGTACTAGCGATTAGTTTGAATATTCGAAAAATTAATTTGAGTAAGTGAACGTAAGAAAATACATTTTTTTGTGGTTTCAACTACTAAAACTTGGTATAATTTGTAAAATATCAGTTTTTCTTATAGTATACTTTTGATGAAAAATGTAGTGAAATGTTGAAAAATTTCATACAAATGAAAAAATACAGGGTGTTCCATTTGAAAAAATTAAATTATGTGTGTTTGAAAATGAATAAAATTTGACCGGTTTTTCGAGCACCCTATATATTATTTCCGAATGTTGAGATTTCAGAAACTCATTTCAGAACATCATTGTGATGTTGACTAACTATTCCTGAAAAATCCACTCAATTCCTGTAGACATGCGGGTGGTGAATTAAAAAAAATATTGTCTGCAAAATAGGTTTTACTATAATAACTTGGCAGTGCCGCAATGAAAATTCGAAAACAAAAATCCCTTAGAGAGCTAAAAAATATGGAATCGAATGACGCATTCATATACTGCGTGTTCTATTCAAAAAAATATAGCTTTGCTTGGCCACGCTCGGCTGAATCAGCCAGTATGCCAGAAAATTATTCTAAAAGATAGTATTTATCGATATGACTGCAAAAAATTGAGCAGATCCAAAAATTGTTTCCTCTGATACCAATGGACCGAGGGAATATTGTTGACTCACCATGTAGATTCAGGTCTTATATGTTTGTTAGTTTCAATTGTTTCATTTAGCATTTCGTTTTTAAATTGCTTATATATTTGAATATTGGTAGGAATTGAATAAATAAATCAATTAATCACCGGATCATAGTGAAGCACCAGAGTTCACGTTCATTATACATGACAAATATTTATTTTTTTTATCTATTGGGCCCTGAATGAATCGCCGAATTTTCTTCAGCAAAATCTAGAAAAACATAAATTGTGAAGAAATAATTACTATTAGACTTTATGGCTTTTGTATAAAACCCACCGTATTACACTTTAAACAGATTTTTATGAGTATTTTGTGATATATCAAGTGTCTATAAAATAAAACAAGGAAGCTTCAGTAATTTAAAAAATGTAACCTCTTCAACTTCGGGCCACTTGGCACCGTACCGCAGACCCGTAGTAAACAGGCCATACCTTGCGGATTCATTCACAGATAGTGGGTGAAAGAGAGCCTTCAATGAGTAGCAGGGTGAGTGTCGAGTGATTTATGAGGGTTACTTTCTCATGTTGCTCTCGGTATTGATGTCGTTGTCACCCCACTGAGGCGACAACAGGCCAGGCGCCGGTGTTTCCGAGACTTTGGAGATGTCATGTCACTCATTACTTTATTGCCTTATCTGAAAAGATGTACACGGTGGTCAAAAATTGGGAATATTCCAAGAGATTCAGATCTTTCATTTAGAACGAATGAGTCTTTCAACTCAAGAAAATCTAGCCGTGATCCCGATTTGAAAGATATTGTATGACGCAAGCTTTCAACGATTTTCCGGTCACCTTCACCGAAAATTATAATTGAGGTGTTACTCGATACGGGTTGGTATCTATAAACTTTTTCGAGAAATTCCACCCAAAAAATTGTAAATGTTTTTTTATTTATATATTCGGGATACAAACAGAAAAATTCACTACAGTATCCACACGATTGAATTAATATAACATTACAAGTAACCGCCAAATCGTTGATGCAAATATTAACTTGCTTAAAACAAATGCATTATAGAGAGGTGTTGATTTTAATTCTGTTTGATTGAAAAATTTGCATTTTCTCATGACATAATCTATATGTTCATCAAAAATATCTTTGGAGTCAAAAATAACAAAAATAAATTGTTTATGTCACTCTGAATTCTAGAGCAATCTGACAAGGACTTTATCTGAAGATAAATTTTCAAATAATCAGCATACATTGAAAATTTGACATTCTTGAAACATTGTTTGATGTTATTAATATAGATGATAAAAAATGAGGGCCCTAGATGGGACCCTTATGGTACTCCAGAAGATGGATAAGGTTCAGATGAACATATACAGATATATTGGGTTCTGTTTTTTAAATATGATTCAATCCATTTTAACATAACGTCACTCACACCGACTTCAGCAGTCTCCGAAGTAATGTTGTAAAGATATAAACAAATAAGTAAAAAAAATAAGTGAAAATACCACTAAATTTAGAGGTGAAATGAGACTTCATTGGTTATGAATATGCAATGGGCTTGTTTCATGCTATTGAAAATGATACTGGTTTGCTTATAGACTGATCAAGTTAGGGGTATATTATACTCATCAAATCTAATCGATCCCAAGATCTCTTTATATTTGTAAAAAAAAGAACAAGAGTTTAAATTGGCCGCGTGTCTGTTGACCAATAAAATTGATCGTGTCTACAGCGGTGTTGCCAATTTGTATCCAATCATAGAACTAAAATGTAGTAATCCAATTTGACAGATGCCATTTTTGTTATTATTGTTGTCAACTCGGTGGGAATATAACTGTTATGATCTGACTTTTTTGTTTCTAATTAAAAAACAGGTGTCTATTTTGCTGTATATTCCGTGCCACTAGTTTGCATTCCAAAAAATATTTTTTCCGATTATTTTTGGATTTAATTTTACCATTACTACCCCCAAAATGGTTAAAATATTCTAATTGTAGAAACAGGTCATCCATACCAAACAAAAAGTTTTTCAAAATTCTAAGAGATCTGTGGTTTTCCATAACGCTTGAATTTAGTAACAATATTAGGAAGAGGTACTTATATATGTAGTATTCATGCATGTGTGCGTGTGTGAGTGAGTGAAGACGAGCGCATTGTGCATAATAGTACCTAATAAATGTTATATCAAATATTGGCAAACAATCAAGCTATTTTACCGGAGCCGACATTTGTGCTGGCCAATAAGAAATAGTTTTTTTTGTATAATAAATTGCAGTTGAACAGACTGAAAATTGTAGAATAAATTGAATAAAATTTGAAATGATCCTTCTTTCTTCTGTATAAACTTATATACTAACTATAAATTGTGGTAATAAAAATTTTAATCCAGTTTGCTACATTTTTTTATTTTCATAACTGTATATTATTAGGTAATGTATAAAATCATAGTTATGGTAAATATTTTGTGATCTTTAGATATAGAAGTTATTTCCAACCATGGTTTTCGTGTACATTTTATTCCATGTGGAAAATCTTTTCATCAATTCAAATGTTAACGGGTTCACATACACTTCCATTATCAAAGTTTTTGTGATATCAACATAAAAATGTCTATACTGATATACTATCAAAAATAACGTTTTTATTCCATTTGGATCTCATGCATAATAAATTCTCCTTTCCAATGCATTTCTTTCACTTGTTTCGTAGATTTAGTTTTCGAAAGTGACTGTGATTTTACTTTGAATCACGAATGAATCAGAAACTGTTTTACGTTCTGTGAATTATACGATTTGGCAATGTTGATTATTTGTAATGTTCCTATTAGTTAATCGAACAAGAAGCAGGACTAGGCCCGTGACGTCACGGACCTGAAAAATTCGATTTTCAATAATCAATTACGGGAAAACAACGGTATTTAGAGAGCTGAAACAAAATGCATCGTTTTGCAATTTGAAATTACTATATATCAAATGAACTGTAAACCAAAAATCATAAAACAAGCCCATTGTTTATAAAATGGGAGTGAAAAAATTAAAAAAATATGTTTATGCTGTGTTCCCAGATAGAAAATGGAAAATTTGGAAAAATGTTGATAGCTTACTTTTAATTATTCATTTTTCCAAACTGTTTATAAACGGGGGTCTGTTTGTCTTCCAACAAACAAACACCAGACAAAAGTAATTGAATTATTATCAAGTATTTTCCTCAGTAATATTTCGTTTATGTTCTTATTTTTAATCCAGTCGCTAATAAATGAGTATCGTTATATTCGTCAAAAAATCCTTTTTTCGGTACTTGTCAAAAATGGTCTCCAGTTGAAAAATAATGAAAGAAAATGTAATTTTGCCAACTTGTCTTATTCATATCTAACATAATAGTTACTAAAACTCCGCGATTGTAATTTTCTGATATCACCTGAGGTCCTTAGATTAGTTTACGTTTGATCTTGGCCACCCAGATGGAATTCCAAAAGTGACTGAAAAAATTTAGTAGCTGTAAAAACTTTCGAAAATGTCACATCATGATCCAGAATTGTCTTAGAAATCCAAAAATGTTACAATATGCAGGGTGTTCCATTTAAAAATTTAGAACCGGTGATTTTTCCTGTGAAACCGAAAGTGCCCGGAAAGTGAAAGACATGTGAAAAAGGTCTAATTCACATACCATTTACCTATACTAAATCTTATTTTGATACACCGAATAGTCTAGAAGTTATAACTTGTCTAATAGATTCGTTGACACCCGGTATACCACGACACAATAAAACGGAGAAAACTTTTGAAACAACCAATACAATAGCTTTCTCGAGCTTTTCAAGTATGAATTCTGGATAGTTTCTAAAAGATACTAGACAAAATTCACCAAATAATTTTGAAAACACGAGTAAATTTTTAAAAAACGCGTAAAATGAGAGAGAAAGCTCTCAAGTATTTCGCTAATGAAGCTTCTAGGAAATATTTCCCTCTTTGCCATCATCCATAAAACTATAATAGTATAATTGCATGGTATTGTGAACGTTATTGTAATTGAAGTGGTTTACAATATTCCAAATATATTGCATCCTTTCAAAAGGGCATTACCATGCCATAAAAACTAAACCGGTCGGAGGATTCCTTTCACTTCTTGTAAAAGTTACGTATATCCCTCAAGGCACATCAAATAATTTAAACGTTCGATCGTGTACTGTCATCGATATCATTTACATAATTTTCTCCTTTTTAAACAAATAGTTTTATGTGTACGATAAGAACTCGACGAATAGAAATAAAAATATATTTATGGTGGTATTTTTGTGGTAGCTGAGATTTGTAGCGATAAACAAAGGTAAACTGGTTGAAATATCGCATGTACAGATTTTTTTCTTGCATATAATTTGTTTTCAACAAATTGATATGAGATACGTATCAAGTAAATGCAGAAAATTTTGAGGATAGAAGAAGCCATCCATGGATTTTTTATTCCTACACCTTAAAAATATTCAAATCAATGCAATATTTTGCTCACCATCTTAGTGAATTGATAACTGAATAAATCTTTCGAAAATAATTTTCTGATCATCCTAGTGAAATGATACTTTCTCTATCTTGATCATCAAGATGTTACATAACAAGCAATTTAAAAATACATTGATCACCCACTCGTAGATATGTTGTAAGCAAAATTGAAAAATGTGAATTAGTTGGAGCACAAAAGAATACGTGAATGAAGACGTTTCTCGACCAGAAGTCAGATCTTTTGTTTGTTCAAATATATGAACAATGAAATAGAGGATACATTAGCTTTTTTTCGCATCCATTAGACAGACATCAATTTAACTGATAAAATAAATCGAAAACTGCATATTGTTTTTGGTTATTCCTTATGATTTTTGAAGAAAACACATTATGTCAAACTAATAAGGTATTTTAGTACAAATCCATAATAGTGGGCACTAAATTCTGAGAAATATAAATATAATTGCATTAAAACAAACACATTGTTGTGATTCAATTGAGATACATTACAATAGCCAATGATCTAGGATAGCAGTTCCAAAATACTAATATACCAAGAAGTTAGTATATTCCGACAGAGCAAATACATAAAAAAATAAAGCACCGTTGAACATTGAATATTCCAAATTACCGCATGTAACAAGGTCTGACACCGCAACTATGCAAGGTTTTAGAAAATGAAAATTTCAATATAAGTATGAAATGTGAAAACGCAGGTAAAAGGACCTGAAATCCAATATCATCAACAATGTACCATATGCTGAGTATGAGAAAGTATATATAGGGCAAAGAGGTAGGTATCTAAAACGAAGAATTGCTGAACATCACGGATTGTAAAAGTACACACAACCCACTGAAAACAATGAAAAATCCCACTAGTCTTGCAGAACATTGTAAGTGTCATTGATTTATACTTTTGATTTTAATTCAGTCAGTATTATAGGACAACAGACAATATTGAAAAAAATACACTTCAGTGAAATTATTGAAATAACAAAGCATGGAACAAAATGTGTCAAAAGGTCGGATTTTGAAAATTTACACACCTCACATTTAAATCTGATAAAAAAAAATCAAACAATAATTCTGAATCAATAACAGACGGATTTTTCCAATTACAATTCTCATTTCTTTCAAGGGCCTTTTTTGCATTATAGAGAAACGATTCACCGACAGTTCAGTTCGTCAATTTCTTCGTATCTGTGTCAACGTTTTTCGTGAATCTGTATATGTATTTATATTTTATGTCGAATTCATTTACTTCGCCCTTTTTGAACTCGGAAAGCCGCCCTAAATGTAAGTACTCATCAAGGTTGTTTTCTGTGAAGTGTTCGAAGCGTTGTATTATTTTGTAATGATTGTTATTTTGCATGATTTATTTTGTTTTTAACAAAAATACATTTTAGAATACAATTTCAATATGTATGTCTTGTTCTTATAACTTCAGAGTCCTGAAGATGAAACAATAAAAAATCGAAACGTCTAAAATTAAGCAATTGGTTTTTTCCAATATTTCGACCGAATTCCCGCCGACTTGACAATCGAAATCATATTCAACGGTCGCCACCCTATTCAACTGAATTATTTATCTCTCTTTCTGATAGTTCTTTGACAATATCTATAACAAACCGAAAAAGCGGCTCTGTTTCTGGCACGTTCAACCGAAATAAAGGAATATAATTATTTCGTGATATTTCATCCAAAATATAATATTTCTTATCTAATATGTCTTGTTCATCTTCTAATATATTTAACTTTTCTCTATTTTCTTCTATAAGCTGGACACAAGTTTCTCTTTTTCGTTTTTGATTTGTTGCTGGTTTAATAAAATTGCCAAATGTTGTTGTTACTGTTTATTGGTTATGGTTTGGAAGAAAAAAACAAAGAACATACCCCTCTGCTTTTTAAGACAGATGTAAATTGCACTATTTCCTCGATGTTGGATACATTTCACTATTTTCTAGTTTATCCTACCGGTTATATTACCTACTACCTACACTGCGTGTAGGATTGTCAACGATCAAATGAAATAATAATAGGTTAGGTCTAAAATGAGTGGGTCTATTCGATCCTCCACCGCAACCCATAAGGGTTTATTGTGGCTCACACCTACTCACCCTCAACCAAATAAACCCAGCTTCTTAACGAAGCTGATTAGTTTCTATACTGAGAGGTCTTTCAGGTCAGATGAACGTTTTGGTATCAAGCTTCAAAGGGTAAATAAACGCCTTGGAGTGAGCCAGTCCTAGAAGATTCTGCCAGAAGTCCATAAATCTTCTTGCCATCCAGGTGTTCAATGTTTGTTTGGCAAAGCATAAAGCGATGCCAATGACAGGTTCTGGTCCGATGAAGCTGCTTGCAGCACCCTCCTTTACAAAGGAGTCAGCAGCTTCATTGCCTTCCAGGCCAGTATGGCCAGGAATCAATCTGTTAAGTCTTCCTATCGAGAAGAGTCGTTTTTGGCAATTTGCTACCAATTTAGACGTTTCTTGGTAGGAGCCAAGAGCTTCCGACGCCGCTTGAGAATATTTTTATTGACTTATGCATAAGGTTATATTTATCCAATCTCTACGCACACAATTCAATAGCGTAAATTTCCACTTGAAATACAGTCGCATAAGTTC
>WOGO01009051.1:0-10373 GCA_015342085.1 Leptinotarsa defecta
GGGTGGGGAATGAATAGTTCCAATAAATTCGGCACTTCTCGTTTCCCACAACGGATTTAATATCCCCCGGAGCGTAGGACAACACTGGTGTCTCGTCAATACCGTAGATGGTAATATAACACTCTTAAGGCCGCGTTATGTCGATGGATATAGGCCGAGACCGCATATGCTAGACATGCTGATAGCAATCACATTAGGGTCTCGGGCGTCTCGCGGCAGGCCCTGCACCTTGTGTCAAGAACCTCTATACCCATCAGGCGACTGCGGTAGACTAAGGTGTTGAAGACACCATTCTGGCAAGCCATAATGAGTTCCTCAGGCGCATTGATAATGTTATTATTATTATTATATAAAATGTTCATATGAAATATTCAGGAATGTACGAAAACAACTGTGATGGAACTCACATATTGGGAATTTTTGTAGCGAACTCACTAGTGATAGGTTTATTGGATACACTGGCTGAAACCGAAAGCAAAGAAACAAACTGCCATAGTCTGATTCACTGTCTTCTCCCTTCTTGTGTGTGGATGTAAAGTGTTCCCCCTCTTGAATTTTAAACAGAATGAAATATGAAGGTCGGGCAAACTTGCGCCATTTTTAGTACTGCTTGATGCGGAAGAGTAAACAGTGGCGCATCATTCCTCGTCGAGATGGGAATCTTCTCATACTCCGTTTGATTGGTATTTCAATTCTCTATTCAACACTGATTGGGGATATTCCTCATCTTGCTGAATCGTAAAATCAGATGACCTTGAGATGTTTTTGATAGCATACGTGACATCACTGACATCTGTACGCCCTATGTACACGGGCGTACAATCAAGGTATAGCAAATTATACGGACGTTGTTGCAATACATTATCTCTTATGAACTAACGCTGTCTGCGTTTGGTGGCTTAGTTTTTGTAAGGCTGCTACGGATAGTGTTTCAAAATTTGAAGCAGGTTCTGATGTTCTATACTACAGATGCTACTTATCCTCTCCAACAATCCTCTGGCGTAAGGAAGGGATAGCACTGGTTGTGACGATATATCTTCCTTGTGGGGTTCTTATTGTCTCCTAGTAAAAGACGGCTCTATCAGCTTTTTGGAATAACCATTTTGCTTAATATCTCTCCTGGCGTGCCCTCTAGTTCCTTATCAAGACTTTTCTTCGTGTTACAGATACTGTATGCACGATCAATTAGGGGTCTTGACGATTCCTATCTTCTTAGCTGATTGTTGGTGGCTAGATTCGTAATTCATATACTATTCCGTATGTTTTGGTTTTCGGTATACAGATGTATCCCAATTGTCGGTCCCCTTCATCATTAGTTCTAAAAACGATAATTCATTGTGATATTTCTTCTTTATTGTAAATGTTATAGAAGGTCTCATGCTGTTGAGGAAATGTAAACGGGTGTCCAACCTTCTATACTATGAACATATCGTCAATGTATCTCAACCAACCTCTGGTCTTCTTCAATATCCAACCACAATAACCAACGAACCACTTCTAGTATGTTTTCTATAACAGGGACTGCTAATGGCGGTTCTACTTGCACTTCCTCGACTTGCATGAAAAATTTGTTTCTCAATTGAACACTTCCGGTCACAGCATCTTAGTGATTCCATAATGACTTCTCTTGGTAACCTCGTCTTTGGATAGCCTCATCTGTGTGATTTGGTCTGGTTGCATGACCTGCATTGCTTCCAGACTCGATAAAATTACTTAAATTTTTCACAAAAGACCAACTTTTTTCCTTGTAGAGGTTGAATGATTGGAAGAAGGAATCTGGATGAGTTGTGGGTGGCTAAAGCTCTGGAGCTGATGATTTGTCTTATTGGAACATCTTTCTTGTGAATCTCGGGTGAAGTGGATTACCGTAATGCGGTGTCTGCGATGAACTCTCCTTTTCGGAAAAGAACAGTTGATGTTTCTTTGAACCTGTCGAAATCCAACTGTAGTTGCAGTTGGATCTTGTGCAATCTTCGTATATTACACCTTCTGAAGAACGTCTTATATCTTCTGCTCGTAGAGATCGGTATTCATCACAATGGTGTAACTATCTCCTTGTCTGTAGGTAGAATTTCAATGGTGTCATCTGTAGGCCTTTCAGAGCTTTTCGTTCTTCATGGTTAATGTTAGATGTTGGAAGTGGTTCTCGATGAAGCTGTCTCATCAATAAGAGAAGTGGTAGATTCCACTTTCCTCATCGTTTTTTAGAGTGGGCACTTAGGTATCCTTCCAAGCAAGGATTTCTCTATATCCGTGAGTAGGCGGAATCTTATGTTTTTGATGACGTTAGTGGGTTTGCGGTAGTCCTATATAAAAAGTACTACAACATTTTCACGTAAATTTTATCCGACTCTGATATTTCACCCAGTTATTAGAATGATTACTGTATAGTATTCAGCGAAGGGCATAAGATTTCTCTCCTATTTAAATCAAGAGGCGACAAAAGCCTTCACTTGCATCTTTACTGATATCAGAAACCTGAAATACATTTGTTAATTACTACGCCCCTAGAGCCTCAAATAATTAACACAATGTATTCATTAACAACAAAAAATTATCATTGTTATAACTATCATTGTTATAATAAAAAATTATCATTGTTATAACTACATATAATTTAATACAAATAATATTCAAGTTGCTACATTTTATTCGTTTCTGAACACATTCGTTAGGTTCCTCCTCAAACGACAAGCTATAGCTTTAAACGTAATATAATTCCCCTGCCATAATCGAGAATACTCATTTCGAAGTTAAGAAAATAGGTGCTTTGTATGCTGTGGCGGTAACGAACCGTGTAATATGTACCACGAGGAAAGTCTACTAAATTTTATGATGCAGGATGTTTATAATTTGTGATAGAGGTTAGGCGCTTATCACATGAAAAAATCTATACTCTCATCTTATTAACAGCTGGTTAAGAGGAAGCAAAGGTACAGATCCTAATTACGAGGGACAATAATCCCCAGGTAAGAGATTTGACCTTATTTGATCTCTTCAAAATAAAGCAGTGAAAAATCTAAAGGATTTGTGGGAGAAATATTTTGTTTTCAAGATAAAGGTATATTATCTATCATTAAATTATGAATAAAGGAAGTTTTACAAAAAATGTATAGAAAACGTATGTAAAAAGCTAATGTATAACCCGTCAAAGAGAATAATGTAAATGTAGACCTTCCAAAATGTTGAATAAATACATAATGTTTAATCAGTTAGAAAATTTCAGGTAGGTATGTATATCTTCTATGACTACTGAAAAATGCGTCATTTATGTGCTCGTTTTCTGTTGGGTACCTTGTAGGCAAAATGGTGGTGTTCTCAAACGTCAAACTTAATAATTTAACTGACAGTTCGTTCTGAAATATATAGTTTCTAACGAAAAAATTGAACTCAGGAAGTGAAAACGAGTGTACATTAACAGAAATTTGTGATGTGGCTAACAATGAATTGGCAAAGTGGCAAATAATGAATTGGAACTAGTTACAAATTCAATTGAATCTGGGCTAGTCGTGGGTTCATGTCACGTGTATGGTTTTTAATTTTTCATTGAAATAATGTGAAATTTATTAAAACGATAAAAATTGGAAGTATTTTGCCAACGTAACACAAGTCTAATTATTCTGTCAGCATAAAAATTGAGTGATCGGGATTCGATGAAGTTGACGAAGGCCGTTGGCGAAGGTTCTAGCGGTGAGAAAGTAAGTGCTTGAAAAGATGGCAGCGGTTGGGAGTCGAGGATTCAAATCGTGGGGCACCAACTTTTTGAGCTTTTCGACCTTACCAATGCGTTTTAAACCATCAAAAACCGCATAGAAGCTGACGCCCAGTTCTTCCGCCATCCCACACACCGTGTGTGATGGGTCAGTCTCCACCAGGGTCCTCAAATCCTCGTACTGTAGGTCGACCAATTTGGGGCTCATCTTCGAGGCTAAAATCTCCGGAACGAAATTTCGTTTAACGACATCATATAGTAATAAGCTGAAAAGCATCAATGTATAGAGTACGAAATTCGCTATCGATCGGTACCCACCACGAAATATAGTAGAATAATTTTTTATTGAGATATGGAGCTACAAAAACACAGGACATTAAAACAGACAAAACTTTTCAAACAACCTAATAGTATTACTCTGATATGAGATATCCGTCACAAATAAATTTCATTTTCATACTTGTGAAAATGAGGTTTGTAGTGATCATTTCTCGCGAAAAAATACTATATTTCTTCAATGATTTATGTGAGAAATATTTCTAAAGATTCATTTCTGCGGGATTTTCCGAGTAAGAGTAATTATACAAGAAATCACCTAGAAAATCATTCAAAAATACACAACTAGTTTGAAAATAAGCTAGTTCATTGCCTCATTAACCAACAAGACACAGTCACATAATTAATGCGTTTTCGAATAGTCATAAACAATAATATTTTCTACAAGCTACTACTAGAACCTATAGCAAAAAAATAATTCAACACAAACACTGCTCCCTAGCACTGTTCTCTACGTGAACTATGCTAGAGTTAATTGTTAGGGATTATTCCTTCTGACTTATTACAAAATCATGTGCATTCCTCATTATCCAATTATCAATATGGTTTCTTCAAATCACCGAATACTACTTGAAATTAATGTCAAGTTGACGTTGTAAGCGGGAAACCACAGACTGGGCGACATCTAGGTATTATAATTTGAACATCAGAATTAAGAAAAACTTCGATTATTTCCATTAAGAACTGTAGAAACCTTCAAATATTCGATGTTACATCGACCTTTTGTATCATTCTCTTACATAAATGAAAAAGACAAGTCTTCATGATGTATCAATTAACAAATTTGTGTTTACACTTCGACAGAGACGATTATACTTCAAGAACACAAAATATTTTGTATATATGTAAGCATAAATATTTCCAAGGTTTTATCCAGTTTCTCATAATTAAATATTAAAGCCCATTATAATCATGGATTATAGAGGTAAAACTGACCTGAATTTACATTTGCACACACCAATATTCACCTAATTCGTTGGCGACACCAGAGACAATTTAACTTCCTGAGAAGTGGGTATCAACGAAAAATGTTGTAAAGCTCATCCTCTATGTTATGGAACTTTGAAAATTGTTTTGTCTTTCTCTTTCGATGTAGCATCTTTCAAATAACTTATTATTGCTCAAAGTTCAAAATCAGAATGAAACAATATTTGAAATCTAAATGTTTTTATAATGTGCAAGAATATTTACAAAATGATTTTTGACATTATAGTTGTATATAGTAATAATATATAAGAAGGGGAAGTTTGTTGTTGATCTTGGTATAGAATTCTTGTTGCAGATTTACGATATTGTTAGCCTTTTTTAAAATTGTATGTTTATGCTATATTTATTATTGATTTATATTTTATATTTTTGTTTTTTTAATATCTAAAAATTTGTTCAGAACTTGTGAGAATTAGACTGTTATATATATATGTAACGTAAATAAATAAACGAATGTATCTATCTATCTATCTATTATTATTATTTATCAAGCATTATTGCTCTGTTGAGACAGTTGCTGAAGAAATGCCCTGCCTGGCTTTTAGGCTATTAAAAGAAAAATTGACAAGTCATCCTGTCTTACAATTTTATGATACGGAAAAGCCTATTACTATTACTATTCAAAAGACGGAGCTGATGCGGTTTAACTTCAAAATAATTTGCCGTGCATGTATGCATCCAAATCATTAACCAATACCCAAAAAAATTATGCACAGATTGAAAAAGAATTGTATGCACTGCTATTTGCTTGTAAATGGTTTCATCAATTTATTTTTGGCCTTGGTAACAATTTTCAATAAACCGCTAGATAAAAAAGAACATAAAAACTGTCACATTTGTTACTTCGTTCATTATTATGTCACAAGAACTTTCTTTCATTAAATACTTTTCAAATTTAACTTATTCGATTAGGTAAGACATGCAAATGAAGAAAAGAGAGATATGTACTAAATGTATCTACATAAAACTAGATAGGAATTCCTCCAAAGCATAATAAAGGTTTGATGAATTATATCCTGAAAAAACAACACCAAATATTGAAATGTTTCGACGTTTATATACAACTTTACTTGCACATAATTCATTTATTAAACCTAGGGTTCCTTATGTACAACAAAACGAACCTATGAATGACATCAATGTTCTGGCTCAAATTCAAATAAATCCAGGAATAGGATCGAGAACTATGGCCAGTGAATGCAATTTATCAAAAGGTGCTGTTAATAAATCAGTCAAGAGACACGGATACCATGACCATAAATACAAAGCCGTGCGAAAACTGTTTCAAAAAAATCTGTGTAAAATCTGTTTTTCCGCTAACTAGCTGTCGCCCCCCTTCGAACGACAACTCTCAAAATTTGAAACTTGTGCGAGCTAAAGACTAACGAGGTCTTACCTTTTTACGTGTGATTCCTAACTATATCGTAATGATCCTGAAAAAACGGAAGGTGCGGAATAACAAAAATTTTGCGCATAATATCATTTGGGAAGACGAAATGGCATTCACAAATCACAGCATGCTCAATCGAAAGAACAAACATTTTCATGCCATAATTAATTCACGAAGTTAGACATCGATATCGTTTTTCTTTGAACATGTGGTGCGGTTTGTTGAATAATAAATCACCGGGAACCTAACCGGAGAAAATATGTAGAAATTATAGAAGAAATGGTGGATGATCTACCTAATCGGTATCGACGTAATCGTCTATGATTCCAACAAGTCGAGAACAGTCACAGATTATCTGAATTAAACTTTTCCCGATTCATGGATTGGAACAAGAGATCCAGTAACATAGCCTGCCAGAACACCGGATTTGAATCTACTTAATTTTTTATTTGTGGGAATATATCAAAAATGAAATTTATGATACAACGAATCTGACAATAGAGATTTTTCGCGAGAAGATTGAGAATGCATTGGAAAGTATTTAAGGAGACGAAATAAGCAAATGTTTAAGAAGTTTGAGTTCCAGAACCTCAAAATACATTTTACAAAATGATGGACGTTTTGAACACTCACTTCAATAATTTTCATTAACTTTCAAATGATTTTTTTTTCAAATAAATGATAGTTTCGTTTATTCATTATAAATACAGTTTTTATCCTCTTTTGAAATCGATAAATAATTGTTACTTATTTCTTCCTTTGATTATGATAAAATCCATTCATGTTGTTGATCAAAAAGAAGGTAAATTTAAAACAGATCCGACCCAAAGAAATTTGATAAGGGCCAAAATCACCTAAAAATCAACTTTGAATGACATTATATGATATAAAGTTGAATTCAGCGTTGAAAGTAATTTCAAAAACTGTCATAAAATATGCCAGGTCCGTATTGAAAAAAAGAGGCCGAGGGTGACCTAAAGAGTACGAAACGTTGGATACAAAATACGACTAGGTTAAATTGAGGATAATTTACTATTGAATGAAAAATGTCTAACATTTTTTGATAATTTTTGAAATAACGTGGGAAAAAAAGAAAAATCAAAATGACAGAATTTACTTTTCTTATATCTCAATAACAGTCCCTGATTATCTCGATTTGTGTCCTATTACGGTTGCTAGATATTTTGTATTTAAAATGAAAATTTATCGAGTGATTACATCAATACTATATTGAATCAAAATAAAGAAAGAATGACTATGATAATAATAGATTATGAAATCGTTCCTCAAATTTTCACAGTCGTGAGAAAGTTGAATAATAAAGGGTACTTATATTTTTCAGACCTCTGACCTGATTCCTTTAGAACCTCCGGAACTAGCAAGTCCTGCGAGTACTATAGAATCACTCACTAGGGAGTTCGAACATTCCTTAGATCAATTTCCACCAAGCAAGTTAGATGAATGTGAGATGAAAAGTTTCGATTTGAACACTGGGCATTCTTTAGATATAAGACAAGCTCTAAAGGGACAATTTGTCGTCAAACCTCAAGATAATAATATTCCAAAAGGACACATCAGTATTAGAAATATACATAATAATGAAGAAAATATAAATTCACCAACAGAAATGAAAAATTCAGAAAATGGTGCGCGAGGATCGTCTAATAGGAGCAGTTTAGGTCATTACAGTTTGGGCCCTCATAGGTAAATGTTTTGAAAATAATTCATATCTCAAAATTTCATTTATTTTTTTAAAATATATTCATTGAAATTATTTTTCAGAGGGACTCATCAACACGAAAGAAAAACCCTTGTTAGAGAGCGCAGAAAATCAGCAGGAGATGAAAACTTTTTAAAAAATTTATTCCACGTTCGTACACATACAGATTCTGGCAAACAGCTTTCTGATTTGGAAATTCTTGAACAAGTGACAGTTCTCAATTTGGATACAGGGGAACGCGTTCCACTGAGTGTTGCAGAAGATAAACTTCCTCAATGTGTTAATCCCCTTTCCCTTCATATAATGAGAATTACATCAGAATATGTTAGCAATTCCAATATGGACAAGGATAAAGAATCTGATGAAGATAGTGCAGATAAAATATCTGAGTTACCGATGGTGGGTGAACATGATTTGGAAATAGGCAGATTGAAACAGAAAACTGCTAAATTTAAACAGTTTCTCGGTTCAACTGTCAAGAAAACAGTGCATAGAGCAAAAACAATTGCACATGAAGTTTCTCATGCTCGCCATAAAGAGGACACAATTGATATTGTTGATAACGTGCATCCTGGTGAACATAATTGTAAATTAAAGGTAGGTATTTCTTTCTATACATATTTCTTATTATATCCATTCAATGTGCTTCAAAAAGGATTCCAACACATTGCCACAAAATATATACACCCAATTTTCTCAGTTGAGGTTGAGGTTGAAAATGTTTATCCTTGTTTAAAAATCGTACCGGGACAAATATTCCTTCACACAGAAAATATTCCAATCATCATCATACAAAGTACATTGACATAAATCAATCATTTTAGAATTATTTCAGGAAAAATAATTGGTATTTCGATCGCAATATTGTTAGCGTAAAATGAGAATTTTAAAGTTTTGTAATTTATGTTTGCACCATGTTGAAAAAAAAAGTCTGAACCTAATACACCGTGTATATCAATTTCGAATTGTTTAATAACTAAAATTCTTGCTAATAAAAATTGAATATTTGCAGATGCTAATGAAAATGTAGAGCCAGCTATTCCTAATATCTTAATTTGTTTTGAAGCGCCGCTAATATCATGTGACGCTAAAATTTCGTAAAAAATATACTAGGAGTTGTTCCCATATTCAGTAAGAATATTAATTTGTGGAATTTGCGCCACTGGAATCAATGAAGTCGCCCCGGAGCGCCAATTAATTTTTATTGATGTTTTTATTTTATTTTTATCGTTGTTTTCCTTTACACTTCCCACAAAAAGAAAATTAAATTTGTGATTGTCATACTTGAATGAACCTTTTTCCTGAAGTACGAAAAATCACTCACTAGCAGCGCTAGTAGTTTGGTAGGGATAAACACTGCCTAATCCTCATATAAACATATGATAAAGTACAATTAAAAAAGAATATTTTCAACAGAAGAAAATTCCTGAAGAAAAACTAAAATTTGCAACTGTAAAGGATAACAATGTTGTAACATTAAAACGTTGGCTTGCATGCCGTAATTTAAAAGTAACTGGGAAAAAAGTGAATTAATAGGCAGGTTAGTATACACACTCTAGTAAAAGAGTAGCGGTAGATTCAAACTGTAATAAAAGAATTTAAAATAATTATGAATTTCATATTTATTTCCGAGTGAAATATGAATCAAATATTGATGGTAATGAAATAATTTTATTAAATATAATAAATGAATATAATTTAGGATAACAAGAGGATTGTTCCGAATTCTTGGGGTTCTTGTTGAATACTCTTCGTGAGCAAAACAATAGCTAAATCAATACTCCTGACCGCTCTGGACTGAATGATTTCGTACTATCCATCTCGTCTTGTGTTTGTAAATATTTTGCTGGAAAAATCCTCACTTGTTTACTTTGTGGTAAATGTTCAAGAAGTACCGAAAACTTATGTGAATTTCTGGAACTTCATCTAGCTTTTCCTAATATGACTAATAACCAGTCCGTGCAAAGCTTATTGTTAAATCATCTGAAAATGGAATTTTTAACAGGTGATGATCGACTGTATTGTCAAACATGCGCCAAACTAACTGACTGTTATAAGGAAACAAGTATAGCTGAGGCACCAGTCAATCTAATAATAACACTGATGATTTTCAAACAAGACTCAACCTCTAACGGAAGCAAGAAACTCTTTGGAAGGTTCGAAATAGATGAACATTTCAACCTAGCAGACCACTATTATAATATTCATGCAGTCATTGTTCACTGTGG
>WOGO01009052.1:0-10372 GCA_015342085.1 Leptinotarsa defecta
AAAGATATCGAAGGAATTCGTGGGCGTCTTGATGGGCAGAACCCATGTATCGAGGGGCAAATCTTTGAATCTGATTTTTGAAGTAGACTGTGTTAATTACTCTATCAGATGAATCTTCTGACCATAATTCCTTGATAACTTCCGCGAACGATTTGATTAAAACACCTTTCATACTAGAAATACTAGTATTGATATCTTCCATGTATGCATCCTTTTTTAGGTATTCCAGCAACCATCCCGTGTTTGATAAACATTGGATTATACTGTTCATGAAACAGGTGTTTCCAAGATTTTTTAAACCATTGAACCCAAGAGTTTTGATTGAAGAATGTATCACCGATCTATTGTTGCAACTACGTTTGCCACTACTATCTTCTTCTGAGTAAACACGGATAGGATGATTCACCCCTTCATTGGACTGGTAGGATAAAGAATTCGAAGCAAAACTGCTCAAAACTGAATTAGATATTAGTTCGTTTGAGGGCTCAGCCAGAGGACCAAACTCAGCCTCTTTTAGAGTTCCCACTTCCTTTTCTGTCAAAGCTTGACGGTTTTGCTGCGAGTCTTCCACCAAACTGCACAACTCCAGTTCTTGCACTGTCTGTACATGCCGATATATTTTGTTCATGGGAAACATTGATAATTCACTTAGGGTTTTTGATTGAGGAATTGTACCTAAACATGAAGCTGCATTTCCTCTTTGAATCAGAATGCTAATTTTTTGAATCAAGAAAGAGGTAGCTCTTGGGTCATTCGTTTCTTTGGATATCCTAATGCCGATTTCACGAATGAACTCCAATGCTTGGGGGCCTAAGGTACCAAATGTTTCGATTCCTATTGCATAAAAAATGAAATTATCTCCCAAATAATTGTATTTCCGTGTTTTTGACAATTCCGCTGATGAAGCTGCTGCACCGCTGGATACAGAAGTCGAAGGAACATGACAAGGAGCCAAAGTATCGACGCATGTGAAATCCCAGACAACCGGTTTTCCTTTCCGCCAAGGAATGAGAATCATGCCATCTGGTCGTTTCCCATCATCGCTGCAAGTACCTGGGGGTTCTAAGATGGAAGGTATATTTGCCAAACCTAAGGCATTATTGCATTATTGTTGCATCCATGAATTTATGGATGTCTTTATACATGCTTTCGCTACCCCGCAGTAGGGTTCTGGGTCGATCATAGCCTTGGATGCGTCTTCACGGGCTAGAACATGGGCCTCCTCATTGCCCTTGTCACCATCACGTCCAGGTATGCAAGCTAGAGTGATACTATTATGAGAAGACTCCAAATGAGATGAGCGCCTTAATTGCCGTCTGGCTGTCGGAGAAAATGGTAATGGTTTTAACTGTGACCTTCTGATGCTTTGTTCCAATTTTCCCCAAATCAACTCGATAGGGTTGAAAACACAAAAATAGGGGGGAAGATTCAGTATATTCAGTATGGTGTGTCCATACTTTTCAGCAATACCATCAAGGGCATACACTTGTTCAAATGTTTTTGTCTGTAAAACTTCAACTAGTTGGTTTTTGGTATAGTAATCTGCAGTACATAAATTGATATCCATTGAAAAACTTTGTATTTCATCTTTCCTCGAATTTTCACTCGGTACTTCGATGAGCTGTCGCGAATGAGGAAGCGTTGTCAAGAACTATCACACTATTCGCATCCAAATTTGGGATCAATGTGTTTTCTAACAATTCCTCGAAAATATTAGCTTCCATGTTCTTATGGGAGTCAACATTGCAGTCCTCAAGTTTTTTTCCACACAAATTCAAAGAATTCTGAACCCATCCTTTACAACATTCATAGCATTCTCCTCTACAAAAAAGATCAACCAAAACAAACAATACTTTCTATTCGCAAATCAACTCACTCAGAGAATTCTAATTGCCCAGAAATAAATAAAATAGAATCAACTGAGTACTTGATTATCATGATTGATCAATCACTACGCTGGAGCGATCATGTAAAATATACGGTGAAAAGACTTCGAAATTTTATTTATAAATTTCATCAACTCCGAAATATTCTTAGAAGAGACGTTATGTTGCTGGTTTATAACGCCTTGGCTGAGTCAATCATACGCTATTGTATCATTGTTTGGGGAGTATTATACAAGACTTCCCTACACAATTTACATATAATTCAAAACATTTTAATTAAAATCATGTTTAGAAGAACTCGAAGATATTCAACCGAGTTCTTATATGAAGAAAATGGCCTATTTAACATAAGGAAAATTTATGCATATGAATGCTCACTATGGACAATGAGTAAACCCATTAACATAATTCATCACACGCAGAATACAAGAATGATGGCAAGCCAAGCTATAAATATACCGCGTTGCAGATTGACTCACAACCAGAAATTCGTTAAATACCTTGGTCCTAAACTATACAATCAGCTACCTACACATATAAAAATATCAAAAGCCACAAAAAACTCAAAAAAAATGAAACTATTCATTAAAAATCATTATAATCAACTGAAAAATATCTTTGAGTTCGACTGAATCAGAAACCTCCATCAGTGTATAATCTACCTACATATGTCTCTATTCAAACTGTTTTCTAAAACTGAGTTACATTTTTAGTTAGATAGCATTAATACACTGGTATATACATCTTTTATGTTTAGATGAAATCTAGCAGCCCGAGGGGCACAATACAAGCTTAGCGTAGGTGACCTCAGACTGCTAGGAATAGAATATTCTGCATCTTTTACTTAATTTGTATTTATATTAACTTTGTAATACTGATATCGACCTGAATAAAAATATATCTATCTATCTACCTATATCTACTTCCTCCGCAATGCACAATGATTAGTCGCGATCTTTTGTTTGCTGGCATGTTAGGCGCACACATTTTCGAACCATCAGTCCACCCTTTCGTAACTAAGTCGTGAGTGTCATACCAAGATTCGTCCAAATAGAAAATTTGCCGTTGTTTTTGTCTATATTAGTTATTTGTTCTAAGTATTTGTTACGCAATTCTACTATTCTTCTGCTTTCCATAACTGCTTGACGTTTGTTCATTATTTCAAATCTCAATCCTAGTTTCTTTATCTCATTCTGAAGAGTTCTATCACAGCAGCTCACGTTATGGCCGGAAGTATTCAATTTCTTTTTTATGATTTCAGTTTTTGGAATTTCATTGATTTTGTAACAGTCGTATATTGTTTTTTCCAATGATTTTATTGGATGAACATCTAAGAGTTTTGGTAATCCTGTATCACATCGCATCTTGCGTTCATGAGGTTCGTTTTTTACTATTTTACGTACATTTGACAAAGGAATTTCGGTCAAATCTAATGTTGCTTGCAATAGTTTGTTTCCCTCGAAACCAAACTTGAGATGTAGATTCTTATATACATTGAACCATACTCTCTGTGTTTCAATATTCAAATGCATCCGAATCTTATTGACTGGTATCTCTTTTTCGCATTGTTCACCATCGCTATCGACATCACTACACTGAAAAAAGTCTGTGTTGTTATCACACTCGTTATTACTATTAGTACTTGTCCAAGGACGCCACATTTTAAACAAATAACAGAAATTTGAAGTAATCATACCTGCACTAATATCGAATTTTAACACTCAAATCGCGATCAGTTCCTGAAACACGACGGCGATAACCATCCCCGCATTACCTGATTTCTATTTGTCACCGTAACATGACTTCCAATTTCATTTTATTACACTTCAGCCAATCATAAAACTCGGTTAGTGAAAATTATCCAATGCAAACCGCCAAGTCTACAGTCCACGTGGACTAGTTCGCTGCCGGTTCATTTCTATGTATTGGTTTTTTTGGCCTTAGAGAGTGCCGCCAACTTTGAGCGTGCACAATATTGTTTACTTCGACTACACAAAATTGGATTAATCTCATTGCTCGCGTCGAGAGATTTTGACAAAACAAAAGCGAATCGATTTGAACACCTGGGTTTCTGAGCATCTATCCTCTAACCTTAGCGATGCCTAATTTGTCACTTTTGATAGGAGGTTAAGTAACACGCACCGCTTTGTAGTACGGTTCGAGTTAAATCCAATAAATATAATAACTTAACATAATATGTATTTTAAATAATTATTTCATAAGGACTAACTGCTGAACAAATAATCATCTTAAACAATGGCTGCTTTCTTTCGTCTTGCAACGGCCACGACTCTGTCAGTCGTCAGTCCCAACTTAATAATCATGATGATCCGCCTCTGGAAAGGAGATGCAGAAATTTTTAAAAATGCTAGCCATCTATTAATATTCTTCTTAAGATAACGCGCAGTAATTGAAATTTAAACCCATAAATTATATATACCTACTTAGCATTATTAATGCTTCTTCTCTGAGATATTTTACATAATGTCAAAATAATTCACCAAAGCATATTGGTATCAAGTGTTTCAATAAAATAAAAGATTTGATAGATGTGAATCTGAATGACATTCTATTCAAAAATAAATTGAAAAATTTTCTTCTTGAAAAGGTATTTTATAATGTTGAAGAATTTTATAATTCGTGATATCTCATAATTGTGAGACTGACTATTGTATGTACAATTTTTCTGGTTTGTTTTGCGACTATACTTATACTATATTAACAATTTATTTGTAGATTACTTTCTTTTCTTTCTTGACTAGTCTTATAAGTGTTATGCATGTGTGTATGTATAATGCCTTGTATAACCTTTGATTGATGAATAAATTCTATTATTATTATTATAATCTGTCCCGCCATCTACTTTTGTCGAATAGAACTACTAATATTGTAAATGATGTTTCTTAAACTAAAGTTGTAATATGTGTTGCCTAAGCAACAAAACAAAAACACATGTCAATAAAATAGTAGATTGCCAGAAGCATAAAAGCAAAACAGGTTGTTGAAAATTAACCTTCCTTGGAGATCAGGTTCCGTATTACACTATTTGTTCAGGGGTGGTGAAAAATGGGAGTGTTTTACTTCTTCAAACAATAGAACATGAGTGTCAATAATCTCGAAAGTAGTCTCCAGTTCCAGATGCCCTAATGTGAATACATATTCATTGAAAAAATGTGCAGTTATGTGGAAAACCAGATCTGTGAACACCTTTCTCAATATCTGTATAATTATTAGTCTGATAACATTGTTTTATTATGCATTTTCAACAGAAGACAGCAATAATCATCAAAGACACATGAGAAAAATTCCAAGAAGACAAATAGGAAATCTGAAATTCACCTCTTCCTCGCCAAAAAACACTAAGGAGTACAATGTCTGGTTGATTTTCACTAAAGTGACAAATGCTTCCACACTCATTTATAAATTTCGAGATCTTGTACACAACCTGTTGAATGTCAGCTCTGTACCACTTAAATTCAATATTATAGTCGACAGGGTTTCGCAAGGGATTGCAGAGAATCAAATTGCAGATGTGGTGTACGGAAATAAGACTATTGTATATTCCTTCTACGACATCGAAGAAAGTGCTAAAAAAATACAAGATATTGTTGAAGTTATGACACCCCATTTCAGTTCAAAACCAGGTGTGTAGGATATTTTCAAAAGAATAAAATGATTTTTATACTTTGATTTTTTTAGGTACTTACTACAGCGATGCCTTATTTTACATTTCTTTGGGATTGTATAGAATTGCACCATTGAATCAAAACATAGCAATATTACTTGATTGTGATCTGTATTTTAAAAAAGATATAGGTCTATTGTTCAACGAATTCGATGAGTAAGTACATATTTTTTCAGAGATTAAAAAGCCAAATGGTCAGTACGCTTTTTAATAACTCATGCCTGTCTTTTGAAAACTTTTTGAATAAACTGAAAGGGGTATATTTTTAGAAGAGGTTATTTTTTGGGAAAGAAAGGTTTGGCTTTCCACTTCTCTATCTTGATTCCCACATTTTTTTCTATCAAGATGGAGAAGTAGAAAGCCAAAACCTTTCTTTTTGACTAACTTTATTCCATTCCGTATCTCTTATTTGTTGGCAGCAATTTTTACATAAAAGTCATAATCAAGAAAGTTTTACTTAGGTTCACCTTCGAAGAATGTACATGTTTGTTCATTCCCGTAAATAATACAACTTGTGGAAGGTATATTATAAATGACAAACAAAGTAGTCGATACTCATATTTGTCTGCTTATCTGGCTTCACCCATTTAGGTGTGGTTTCCACTAATTTGTTACCATCGTCTTCATTCAACAGTTACTGTCTCATTTATTCAAATTAGTTCATAATTGAAAACAAATTGTCAATTTAAAAATTCATGTCAAATAATTATTTGAAAACATACTGCAAAAATACTGTTCAGTCAATCAGATTAACTATTTTTATGTGAGAAACAATATTCTTATAAATCAAATACATGAGAACTTTTTCCTGTTTGAAAATCTGGAAAAACTTATAAACTGAAGTACCTACATGCAATGGAAGTTGTGGCAATAGCTATACAAAATATATTAAAATGTTTGGTTAATAATTCATGAGTAGTTTATTTTCTTATTTCAACTATAGGAGTTTTATAGTTGACTCTTATTTTTGTAGAAGATTATATAATTATTTTTGAAATACTTTGCTCAGTTGGATATTATAGAAAATGCTCAAAGGAGTTCACACATTCAGAACAGAATATGAAAAACTCAATTCAGATAATGATGACAATATAGGTTGGATTTTCAAGATGAAATATTCTCTCAAAGTTTTCACCTTCTTAACGTTAGAACTGTGAAAAAAATATTTCGATACACGTCTCAGTAACTGTTATGGCATCAACGGGAGATGATAACATCTAATGATTATTTCCACGTAGATTAGCTTTCTAGTCTGACGTTTGACGGTAGAAACCATATCAAAGTTTTGGTGTAGAAAAAAGTTTCAGTATATTTGATCTGAGGTTCTGTTTCTTCTAAAAAGCTGCTCAGTGAAGTATTTTCTTGGTTGAATTCAAAAATCATATCCAAAAAAGTGAAAACAATTAAGAAATATGACTTCATTTTATTTGCTCAAACTCAAAATGAATACATATACAGTACACGCCACGACTGATGGCGAGCGATTGAACAGATATAGACTCTCTCAACTAACTTACTTTTGGATTAAGATTAGCCCCTTGCCGGCCAGTGTCGTACCTATAATCAGTTTCAATTAGGATAGCAAATGGAACATAACTTTGTAATTTCTTTTCATATTTTATTTTGTATTATAGATAGTAATGAAGTTCATTAAATTGTTATACAATGATACACTTATCCAAAAATAAACTTCAATCAGTCACTATCAGAATACAAATTTTCTTCATCTTCATTGCTGCTTGTAATTGTGCTGCTATCATCATTTAAATTTATAATCACTGGATTTACCTCTGTTTAAACATTTGTGAATGTTTCAATTTACCAATATTTCCGTTCTATATCTACTACATGTCGGCAACACTTTTGCCATTTTTCGAAAGTGATTTGATCAAACTTGTGCTCTGCCAGTTTCGTCACATCTTCCAACTTGCGACACGTTGATTTTTCAGTAGCCCAAATAACATCAATGGGATTCAAATCCAGATGGTAGGGTGGAAGTCGCAAAACATTATGTCTGTGTTCAAGCAGAACCTCATCAAATTTGTACCTAATATGATGCTTTTTATTTACCTTGATTAACTGGTATAATTTGAGTTTGAGCATGTTAGGGGCGAACATAATTCTTTTTTCGTGCAGCTATTTCACCATGTCAGCCTTACTAGAATTCGTGTTGAGGGCTGGATTAATTTGAATATTATGGTATGGATGGTATCGGTCATGACTACCGAATTCACAGGTAAATTTGGGATTTATTTTCTTGTAACCATTCACCATAATTTTCAGAATTCATTTCTGAATGATAATCCCCTGATGTTGTGCCTAATTTAAATATAAGCAGAAAATTAGGTATAAAGCCCATGTCACCTCCTGCATGGACAATAATGAGTCTTGGTCCCTTCACAATATTTTTAAATAACCCGTTGGTTGATTCATTCGTCCAGTTCTTGGAAGATGTTCTTTTTGCAAATACTTGATCCTCAATGCTCTAATGTCCATTTTATTCATTTGATGTTTCATTTTTCACATTTGATAACATATACGACTTTAAAAATAATTTGTCGCTCCAGACTCTTGATGACTGGTTTTTTGTTAGGCGATGACATTTTTTCAGAAACGACACAAATTATTCAGAAAATGCCAAACGCCAACAGCATTGGAAGACAAGCAATGATACGCCTCTGTAAAGAGCATTTGTATGTTTTGCAGAGCTGTAGTGGGGGTTACATTGAAAATGAGTTTGTGCGCATGGGGGAGGGGATCGCCATCACGTTTGGCGCTTGCTGTTATAAAAGTGTAACTGATCGCTGTATTTACATGAAAGATATTTGAGGAAAACCATTATTGTGAATTAGGGGGTCTTTATGTATCCAATAGAATCCAAAACAAATATTTTTTTTGATTTTTTGTCTGTCTGTGCACTTGTTCACACTAATTTCAAAAAAGAATAACCATTTCGGTTTTGTAAATGAAAAGATTATGTCAATTTTAAAAAATCGAGTCAATTTTTTATTGCAAAAAAAATACTTGTTAAAATACGTTAACAGTATTTTTGATTTTTATGATTTGGTTGACTATATTTATAGTGTGTAGATCGACTGTTTTTTATAAATCAAAGCTATACAAATATACGAGAATTTATTGCTGTTAGAAAATCTGGAAGACAGAAAATCTGAAGTGCATGTTAACGAAGTCAGGGTTAACAGAAATTTAAGAAGTGGAATAGTATTCTGGGGTACATGCACGACTCAGATGTTTAATGTCATTTTTATAATGCAACATAGGGCAGTTAGATATTTTTACAAAGCAAATTGAACAGATTCCCATAGATCTTTATTCAAGAAATATAAAGTATCAACTCTGGCGCCGATATTTATTCTGGAAATAGCAAGTTTAGTTCACAAAAAAAGTTCAAATACATCGATGGTAGTAGAGTATAGGTATATTACAATATAGGTTGATCAGCTTAGAATCCCGAAACCAAACTTGACACTGATAAAAAGTTATGTGATTCACAATGGTTTGAAAATATTTATTTAAGTGCCTATTATTGTCAGATCGGCTGAAAGTTATGACATGTTAAAGGAAAACTCAAATATCACCTTGTTGACAAGTTTTACTGTCCTCTTAGAGAATTCTGCCATGGATGACCATGTTCATTTTAACAGAAGGCCTCAATTTCAATTATCCTACTCACTCCATTTCTACTAATAAAGCCAAGAGTTACTGTAAAAGTTCATTTATAGTCTTCCTGTAGGTTTTGTACTTTATATTATTTACAGGTTAAACAATTTGGTTTCCTCTACAAATTGGGAATCGTATACTTTTCATGACATTTTTTTTAATGTGTTAACTAAATCAGCCGAATATTTGGGTCCTAGTATTCTTTCTAATATTCCATTTATTTATCTCCTGCTCCATTAGAAATATCGTGGAAAAATTTTTTATACAATGGAACTCCGTACTTCTAAAATTAACCAAGAAATATTGTCAACTAGTTTTTCAATTATTTTTCAAGTTAATCACAGTTAAACAAATATTTTTGTTTGACATTACTAACGAAAACAAAAACAGATAATGAAAATCAAAGAAGCATCAACAAAACAAACAATTTAATTCATAATCGTTCAGTCAATAGTTTCAGAATTATTTTCAACTGTCTTTGATTCATTAACTATTCATTTTGGGCGTTAAGTGTCTCTCTCATCGTAAATTGTATGTATATTGTCTTATAAATTATCAATTATGGTATAGTCTATTCTATACATCAATTCAAATGGCATAAAAACTAAATAGTTGCCGAACGTCGGAAGTTTGTTTGTATGATATGGGCGGCGTGGTATATATTTTTTTCAATATCATTATTTTTATCAACACGCTTTTATTAGCTTCATCTGTATGTATGTATGTATGTATTTTTGTTTGTTTGTTTGTAACTCTCAAGCTCGGAATCGGTATTTGACAAAATTATCGACATTATTGCTTGATCTATTCGCCGGCAGACCTAACCTAGCCTAACCTCCTTTATATAATTCGAACTCACTTTACATGAAATTCTTCATTTGAAAAAAGGATTTTTTTTAATATGCGCGCCTGCTGCTTTATTTGTAACCCTCCTTTGCGCGCCTGCTGCTTTCCTTGGGATTGGTAGTTGATTTTCAGACCCCCTCTCCGGAATCGGAAAATATCAATGGTCATTGTCTTATAAATTATACGGCAATATACGGCTGATTGATCCCAAAGTTAAGATTAAATAAATACAGTTTAAAAATACTAAAAAAGACACTTTTATAACATATGAAAC
>WOGO01009053.1:0-10372 GCA_015342085.1 Leptinotarsa defecta
TTTCTCCTTTATCAAGAATATCAAAGTTAGTATAAAATATAAAAAAGGCATATAAATCCAAACATAAAACGTTTTTCGTATTTCCATAGCCCGCAGATATTGACTGAAATTTTTTTTCAAAAACTACACCTCACGATTTCATCCCCACAAACTTTATTTGAAAAATACATCACATGTTTCGGTAGCACAGTAGCTTTATCAAGTGCAAATTGTATTCAAATCACTTGATAAAGCTACTGTCCTAGCAAAACGTGATATATTTTTCAAATAAAGTTTGTTGATATCAAATCCTGAGGTATAGTTTTTGAAATTACTATGGATTTTCATCAAGTAACGACCGAATCAATCAGCAAATATATGAATTTGTTCTCAATATATACTTAAAACCGATGTAATTCCTGGCTATATCCTTTTTACTTTTTTATTGTAAAAATCTTTCTCTCACTCTTATTTCACAATACTTCATAGTTCGTTCTTGAAAGCATTTGTTGTTTTTTGTGACAATAAACTGAATTGAATTAAATTTTCACTTATTTTTATAGTAATTTGTACAGTGACCTCAAACATGATATAGTATTTATTTTGTCAATCACATTGTCTTATTTCAAGGCTTGGTAGACGATGATGCAGCTCTAGAGCTCCAGTTCCTTCCTCCGGCTATATCAGGAAAGTGCGGCCATCCTAAATGCCCTTATCCACTCAAATGCGATTTGCCACCTATTCATTGGGATTGCCCAGATCCTTTACCAAAAGGCAACTGCAAGAACCCAGAGTGTCCTTTCTTGCCACAGGAACTGAAAATGTTAAAGTGTCCCGGCCTCAGAAAAGGTCCTTGCGGCAGCACCACTTGCCCTTACGCTCTGCCACCTCCTTGCGGTCTTGCCAGTTGTCCTTTCAGGCAGAAACCTTGCCCTTTTCTTGAAGAGCAACAGAAGAACAAGGAAGACGCATCTTGTTCTTTGAGTTCTCGCGATGAGAAGATTTGCGAAAACCCTGATTGCCCTTTTACGAAAAAAGAAGATGAGGTTTCGACAAACCTTGATAGCTCAAGTATTAAAGGCGAATTTACGAAATGCGAGAACCCTGGCTGTCCTTTCAATCAAAAAGATGAAGGTAATGAAAATAACAGTGTGATATCTTCAGTAAAGTTATATGCATCACATTTAGTTGAAAGAATGATTTTTTCATTCTTCATTCTAATTCACCAAGTGAGCCATATGCAAAAATACAATGTTTTTTTAAATTGTTGCTACTCGGTGAAATAAATCCAAATTTGATGTAAAATTGAAATTATTGTGTCATTTATAAATATATGATACGTACGATAATATTTATTACCAATAGCAAATGGTAAACGGAAACATGAATTCCAGTTAAACCTGCCATAGATAATTCTGGGCCTATTTGTGTCAATATGGAGTATAACTCCATATTGACACACTACCACCGGCCGCGGTGGTAGTGCGTCCGACTCACGATCGTGGGTTCGATTCCCGCCTCGACCAGATATTTTTCTCGAGAGAATGTATCTGTTTGAAGCTGGGATGATTTCGCAACCGTATTAGGAATCACACGTTAAAAGGTAAGACCTCGTTTGTCATTAGCTCGCACAAGTTTCTCAACTTCTGAGAGTTGTCGTTCGTATGGGATCGACAGCTGATTAACGGAAAAACAGATTTTTTTTAAACTGAGTACGTTGAAAAAGTTACCATGAAAAGATTCCTAACATTCATTTGAAGAATGAATATACTGAATTAGGAGCAACACACAAGTTTCAGCTTAAATTCATAGTTGATAATTTGAATTCAATTCTGGTTTTTTAATTTTTATCAATAGAAATCAAAAAATTGAAGAGCTGTGCCAAAAAATCCATCCAAAGTCCATGCGGCAATCCCGACTGCCCATTTACTGCCGTCAACCCCGAAAAAGCAGAGAAGAAAAAGAAGCAAAGAAAAAGCTTAGGGGAAAATCCTGGTCAAGCTGAAGCAGCTCATGATATTTGCGAAAACCCACAATGCCCGTTTCAGAAAAAAATAAAGAAAAATTCCGCAGGCGAAGTTTGCGATAATCCGAATTGCCCTTTTGCAGAGAAAAAAAATGCAATCGGTGACAAGGAAAAAATCAAAAGAAACATTTGCGATAATCCCGAATGCCCGTTTGTAAAGAAGAAATCTGACGAACCGATCTGCAATGACCCTTATTGCCCATATGCACAACCGTTACCGTCATGTGGCGTACCCAATTGCCCCTATGAGCCGGTACCTGTTCTTAATGTCAACTCTGAGAAATCATCCAAAAGGGGTAGCAAAGAAGAAAGCTGCGACAAAAAACTTGAAGAAGACTTTGTCCTGGTGGAAACTGAAACCACACTAGTTTGTGAGGAAGCTCCAGAACAGGAAGAGTATTACGAAGAATCTCAACCAAAAATAGAAAAAAAAAAGAAGAAGAGGAGGGGAAAGTTCGTTTATAGTACAGGTGATAAATATCCGGGGGTTAAAATAGGACACAGAGAATGCGTAACACCGGTTTTCAATGTACCTCCTCGGATGGGATGGTTGTGGAACATCCACACCCCGATACTGAGATTGAAGGTGAGTCTAGATGAATAAATTTTCCTTGATTGTTTTTTTTTTGTAATTCGTGACATCATTTATCCATTTCATTTGATATTATACCGTATATAATTTTTCTAAGTATTGCTACATTTTTGCTATTCCTTAGGATTTATATGATCTATATGATTTGTCATGCCACCACTTTCCACGTTTACCAATTCAAATTGTGTATAATAATAATTATCAGGTATTTTCAAATCAATCATCATAATTGAATTCGATTTGTGGTTAATTATATAAGGTGATATATTAACTTTCATCTCTTACAGCCTCGAAAGGGTTGGAAACCTGGAGCAATAGTCAGAACAATAGCTGATCGCATCAGAGCGCATCGCCAGATGAAAGGATTGGGAATTCTAAATGTTCCAAAATTCAGAAAAGATAGAAAAGGTATCCATTCGGACGATGAAATCAACGTGTCACCAAAACCCACTCTACACATTCAGAAAAAAGACGGCTCATACTGGATCACGATGAATCCATTGAAGGACCCTTTAACGTTAGCCGATAATGAAGATCCTTATATGGAATGCACACCGATGCAGTTTAAAATCACCAAGAATAAGCAGAAACCAGCCATTGAAGGTTTCTTTTCATTGCTCTTTCCAATTTTCGCAAGTCAGAAAATATTGTATCAAAGTATAAGTATATATTGAGGTTTTATTGACCTTTTTTGGGTATTTTCACCTTCCACAATCTGAAAAAGTATAAAAATGGTAAATGTGAACTTTATACAGGTGTAGAAAGGGTAAACTTTTCAGGTAATTCTACGTAGCAGTTTGAAAAAATTCACTGATTCTCTACGAGTCCCGAAATGTTTTGAGTGAAAGTTTTTTCCTGCGGTAATATCGATAACCCAACAAGGAAGATATTCAAGCAGTTAGGTTGATGTATTCATCTTGGACGTTTCACCACCCAATATGTTTTCGCTTGTGATAATATTATTTATCGCTCCCTATAATGTAAAACCCTAATGTTTCTCATCTTTATTGTGATTCATATCGTTCAGACTAAGAACAGAAAACCACCTAGCATCCTATCGAAATAACTGTTGAACTGCGCCTTGAAATACCATCAAATAGATACTGGGCAATTAAATAAGGCACACCTTGATAAACGTTTTAATAAGTCATCACTTCGTCGACATAACATACAACATGCAACTCACACGAGTACAGAGCTAAAAAAAACTAATAGATGACACATGTCAATTACAGGATTGCCAACATACTAACTTCAACACCCACCCCCAATTCTGGAAAGTGCATATGCCTAAAATATAAATATATTCAGTATTCACCCGTTCTGTAATATTGAGATAACATTCATTTTCTCCCTAAAAATAAGAAATCTTGATAAGGGTAATGCTTTAGTCAAAACATCTGCAATTTGTAGATTAGAAGGAACATAAATCAACTGTGCAACACCTTCCTTAACACAATTTCTTACAAAATGATGTTTAACATCTATATGCTTAGATCTTTTGGTTTCTAATGTTTTAGCAATCTTAATACATGACTGATTGTCCTCATATACCAAAATGGGTTGAACTTCAATAAGCATATCTTTCATCAACTGTTTTAAAAATAAACATTCAGTTAAACACGCAGACAGTGCAACATATTCTGCTTCACACGTTGATAATGCTACTACAGATTGTTTCTTTGATTTCCACAGCACTGTATTATTATTAAGTCTTAGAACAAAACCACTAATACTTTTTCTATCTAGAGGATTATTCGCAAAATCTGCATCAACAGAGGCATGTATTGTGAATGATGTTTGATTTGACTTGTAAAAACATAAACCATAATATTTTGTCTCCTTTAGATATCGTAGAATACCTTTCAAGTGCTTCCAATGAGATAAATTGAAATTATGTTGAAATTGACTGAAATATGTTATTGCAAAAGCCAAGTCTGGTCTTGTACCCAACATTATGTACATAAGACTGCCAATTAATTCCTTGTAAGGCAATTTATGTAAAACAGAAGTACTTTCTGGTTCTAGATTTAATTTTGGTACCATCGGAAGAGAAGCTCCCTTACAATCAGTCATACCAAATTTTATCAAAATTTTCTCTATAAGATTTCTCTGTGTAATGTACACTTTTCCTTGGGTTCTTTCAATTTCTAAACCTAAAAACAACAATTTATCATCAAACATGACTTTCATTTCAAACTCTTGTGACAGCTGTTTCATAACCAAATTCAAATTGTCTTTATCATCTGAAATTAAAAATATATCATCTACCCATATCAATAAATATGTTTCTGCTCTAATGTAGAGACACGGGTCTACCTTTGAACATATGAATTTCAATGAGTTCAAAAATGCATTCAACCTTTCATACCAGCACTTTGGACTCTGTTTGAGTCCATATAAGGCCTTCTTCAGCTTGCAAACATGATTAAGTGGACCATTGACTCCCTCAGGCAGGTACATGTAAACTGGAGCATCCAAACTTCCATTTAGGAATGCTGACTTCACATCCAACTGGCCCATGTGATAATCCCTCTCCACAGCCAATACTAGAAGTATTCGGATTGTTACCATACGTGCCACTGGTGTATACACATCTTCATAAGGTACTTCATCTTGCTGGAAACCTCTTGCTACCAACCTTGCTTTCTTTGTAGATTCACCATTGATGTTTTTTTGTGTAAAAACCCATCGTGAATCCACTACAGTAGAATCCTGAGGACATGGTACTATATCCCATGTTTGGTTCCTGGTCAAGTTTGATATTTCTTCTTTGATGGCATTCCTCCATCCTTCATCCTTCTCAGCAGCATCATAACTTTGTGGTATATCAGATGGTAAGTAGCCTGTAGCCAAAGCAATCATAAGGTCCACATCATAGTCTTGAAATCTAGCTGGTATTCTTCTTTCTCTGATGCTCTGTCTAATTGCCCCATTTCCTTCCTGCTCAGCTTGGACTTCATTTTCAACTTGGACTTCATTTTCTTCTTGTATATTTATGTTTTCTTCAATCAAGTGGGGCAAAATAATTTCATTCTGCTCATGTGTTGGCGTCACAATATTGTTTTCACTTTCATCAAATACAATGTTTCGAGCTATAACCAACTTTTTCTTCTCAGAGTTCCACATTCTGAAACCATTAGGTGCATAACCTAACATTTTCATTTTGATACTATGTTTCTGAAATTTGTCTGTTCTATCTTCTTCTGGTATGTGAACGTAGCCTGTGCATCCAAATATTTTGATGTTATTGAGTTCTACATTATGTCCATACCAAATATTTGCTGGTAATTGGCCTTTTTCTAATGTTGAGGTTGGTAATCTATTATTAAGATAAGCTGCACATCTGATAGCTTCACCCCAAAATGACTTTGACATCTGCGAATCAAGTAGCAGACAACGAGCCATATTCATTAGTGTCCTATTGAGACGTTCACTAACACCATTCTGTTCAGGTGTCCTGGGGACTGTATATTGTACTTCCATACCATTTTTCTTACAGAAGTCTTTGAAATCTCTGGAGGTATATTCTCCACCATTGTCACATCTAAATTTACTTATTTTGGTTTGGAACTTATTACAAACCATTGCTTCATATTCCTTAAATTTTTCTAAAACCTCACTTTTGGTTTTCATGAGGTAAACACATGTGAAGTGGGAGAAATGGTCAGTAAATGAAACATAATACTTCATTCCATCATAAGTTGCAGGAACAAATGGTCCAGCTACATCAGAAGACACCACCTCTAATATTCTTTTAGATTTTTTTTCAGTGGGCAAAACTTTCAGAAATGAGGAACGTGTTTGTTTTCCTTCCATGCACACCTGACAAATGTTCGTTATGGGATAATAGGAAGAATGACCCATTCTCCTATGTAACAAAGAACTCTTCTCATTGGAAGTCATATTTGCTGAATCTTCTTCAAGTACAAAGTCAATAATATACAAGTTTCCTCTGATGCTTCCCTCAATTACAACTTGGTTCTTTTTCCCAACAATTTGCACATTATTGCCATCAAAAATCACTTTGAAGCCTTCTTGTTGTAGTCTTTTTACAGAAAGTAGATTGTATGGTAAATCACAGCATTCCAGAACATCTTTTATTTTGATGTTCACATTGTCTTTATTTTTCAAGTACAAGTTTCCACTTCTGTTGGCTTTGATTTTTACATCCCTTTTGGCCACACCAATGGAATAATCCACGAATTTTTCCTCCTTCAAATATTTTCCTGTATTTGAACAAATTAAATGATTTGTTGCCCCAGAATCAACAATAAAAGAAATAATTGTGGAGTTGTCAAAATTATGGGAAGTGACATTGTTGACAGTGACACACATCCCTGTTTCAGTATGACCAACATTAGCCAAAAAGGTTATGTCCTCTTCTTCTGTTTCTGAAGCGATATAAGTGCGTGACTTTTCCACTCCTCGTAGCTCCGGGCAGTCAACTCTTTTATGTCCAGGTCTGCCACATTTGTAACACTTATACCGGAAATTTATGTTGCTAGAACTGTTACCTTGAAAATATTGTCTATTGCCTACACTGTGTCTATTATTTATGTTTCTCACATTGTGTATTTGTCTTTGTCTATTTTCATGACGGAATTTTTTTCCACCTCCACTGACTAGAGCGATTGCTTCCTCGCTGTTAACAGAGGCACTACTATTATTCTGACGAGCTTCTTCTTGTAAAAGTTTGTTTTTCACAAAATGAAAATTCATTTCAGTAGGGTTCTGGCTGTATAGAACGTCTATTGTAGTAGTAATAGCTTGGTAATGTTCAGGCATCGCAGCCAGCAACTGGGAAATAATTTCTTCATCCTGGATTTTTCCACCACTACTCTTCAAATCTTGAACAGTCTTTTCATATTTCGTTATGAAACTTTCAAGGGAACCACTTTCATACATCATGTTTCTGAGCTTTCGCTGTAAATTCACTTGAACTGATAGTCCACTTTTTGTGTATGTCTTTTGAAGAGTCAAAAAGATATCTCTTGCAGATTTCTCATCTCTTACACTATCAAGGATATTATCCGCCAACGCCTGCACTATGATATTCCTAGCTTTGACATCCTGTTTCTTGAATTTTGCAGTTTGTCTCGTAGTTTCGTCCGTAATTTCCAGAACATCTAGTACCTCATTATTTTCCAGTACTAGTTTCATACGAAACTCCCAATTTGAGTAACCGGTCCCATCAAATTGTTTCAATTGTCCAAGTGACCCTGCCATCGCCATTTTGGTTTCCAGAATAATCACTCACTCCTCTGACGCTTTCAACCTCTATCCCAATTCTATATTAGTATTTCAAAAGTCCAAGAAAAGGTTGTCTGGGCCCATAACCTGTTGAACTGCGCCTTGAAATACCATCAAATAGATACTGGGCAATTAAATAAGGCACACCTTGATAAACGTTTTAATAAGTAATCACTTCGTCAACATAACATACAACATGCAACTCACACGAGTACAGAGCTAAAAAAACTAACAGATGACACATGTCAATTACAGGATTGCCAACATACTAACTTCAACAATAACCACTAAATCAACACAGAATTTTCTGCTCGCCATCTCTTTTTTAACTTTTCTTGTATCGATAATAAAAGCTTTATTTGGCTCCCCTTTGTTTGATACGGTTCATTTGTCAATCCATTAGTTGAGCTGCCCAACATTCCTTAGCGTAACAATATCTTTCTTCAGGATGGGTAGCCAAGTACTATCAGCCATTTCTGAGGAGCTGTTCGAAATAAACTTTTCTCCAGATTCTTCGAGCTTACGCGGGCTTTATTCTTGTCTTGTTGCATTCAACTCCATGTTCACTGTCTGATTTTAAAATGTGTTCTAATAATTTCGATCCTGTCATTTGTCTATTTCTGTTGTTTTCTTGATGTTCATTTTCACGCACTTAAGATAACATCATATATGAAAAGAGAAATGAAAATTTCTATGTTTTTTACCACTTTTAATTGTAACTAACGTTACTGCAGTTTCGTCATATATGAACATTCTCAAACTAATTCAATAAACTCTTGGTTTGTTGTATTGGTTTGAGAATGTCCATATAGGACGAAACTGCAGTAACGTTATGTAACGATATGTCACACCTACTACTTTCTCTATTCAAATTGTTTGGGTGTTAGTGAACGAGGGGTAGAGGGAGAGGTATGTTATGATAGAAATATACAAATCGACGTGTTTTTGCATTTTTTTTTTGGAAAACTTGTGTTTTGAAGATATTCGGTCTGTTTCTTTTTCGATGCTCCTGCATACATGCACATATTTACTTTCATATAAAAATTATCCCCTCCTGAAATTCAGAAATTGCCCATTTCTGAAATTTCGATTGAAATTTGCGCTTGCATAGTGGTTCATAACCTAGGAAACGAAACAATGAAAAGCTTCATATTTTGTAAGGGACAAAACTTTGTACATATATTCAAATTAGTGATATGCTTAGGTTTCTTTGCAAATTCGCAGTTTTTTTTGATAATGAAGATGATCTAAAAGATAAATATGTATTCATTTTCTCAAATAATATCGGACCAAACTATTGAATATCATTTGTGGGTATTGGATGATTCATATCGAGTGAAATTGTTTCAAACTATATATTCAATTTTTAGGAGAAACTGATTCGAAAACCTGTTGTTGCGAAGAGGAAAATTTGTCATCGAGCTCCGACAGCGAATTAGACATCGAATTCACCCCACCGGCTGGCATAATCCACCCCGAACGATTCAAGAAGAAGAAAAACGTAGTGCACTGCGACACACAATACGACCCAACTGATTTCGAAAACAAAAAGGAAAAATCAAGTGGAAGTAAAGTATCGACAGTTGATATCGGGAGTAAAAAGGAAGAACGAGAGGTGGGCGAGAAAAAAAGTAAAGGCGTAAAAGAAGGTAAAGGCGGAAAGGAGGCTAAGGGTGAAAAAGTGGCTAAGGGCACAAAAGGGAAAGCAAAGAAGTGATAAATCTGTTCAATAAATCATTCATTAATTGAATTAACAGTCGTAATAAACATTTGTATTATCCAATATAATGTTTTCTTACCCCTATAAGGCGGTTGGCAGGTGTGCAAGCTGTCGTACCCAATGAGAGGTTCCATGAATTTTTGCTTAAAAAATGAAAGTATCGTCGGTAAAATCACAGTCGAAACGAATGTGACTATCCCTGTGAGTACCAAAGCACCTACGTTCACTTTCGTCAAAGCCTTTTTAGTCATATCGAGTGACGGTTTCACCGGAATTTCCAAAAATGACGTACCAAACTGTAGATCAAGCTAAAATAGAAAACATATGTTACAATGGATAAAAAATTTGTTTCATTTTTTTAAAAGCCATTATAAAGTAAGTAAGACGAAGAAGATATAGCAATATGCTTCATTTTGAAAAAAAAAACAATTCAAACAGTAAATATTCTACAGCCCCACGATATCGAATCGTTTTTCCAGAACAATGTATTGAAAATAGATATTTGAGAAACATTTCCACTTCCAGAAAAGTTGCCATAATTATGGGGGGTGCGTATCGATACTTCGAATTCTCTCTGAGTAAAATTCTTCCTACGTCACGAACTCAACGACAACATACTACTGACCGCGGAAACCAAAAAAACGTTGAATTTTAGAAATATTATAAGTCAACAACGCGGATTTAGCAGTGGTATATTCACATATTCATATTCAGGTTCCACTTATGTTTGGCTTGCGTTTACGCAGCTATTTTTATCAAGTACTTTTCTGGTTTTTCACATTGTGTATTCAAAATATATATA